>LRSR01014883.1:0-14694 GCA_001579985.1 Hypsibius dujardini | reverse complement strand
CGACGGATCAGCTCGAACATGCCCTTGTTACCGAGGACCAGAGTCTTGTCCACCCAACCATCCACACTGATCAGCTTCTTCAGACCCAACCTAACAAGCAAAGTTTAGGCAAATGAGTAAGTGTATATACCTACACTATTTGACTGCAGACAGATACTTACTCATCAATGGCGATCAGGTAGAGGAAGTGAGGAGCCAACAGCTTGAAGATGGGATGAGATGGTGAGAGGTTGCGGTGAGCACATACCACCACTCCCTCCATCAACAGATGCGTCAGGCCTAAACACATAATTGTCAAGTTTCTTACAGTTCATTAAGACAAAACTTAGAACGAACTACTCAGCTATTGATCGAGTCAGTTACTTACCAAGATGAGTGCAGGACTGGTGGTAATTAGCGTCGGCATTATTGAAGTACATCTTCGCCAACAACCATCTAGACAGTCAAAGAGCATTGCGATGCCGTTGTCTGAATTATGCAACACACAGACAAGATTCTTACGTCTGGGGCTCGTTGGTCGGATAGAAAATCTGGAAAGACATTCTCGGTCAATTTGCAAACAGCTACGGCTGTCGTTAAACATTATATTGTGTGTATTTACTCACGGGATTGTCAAGCGCTGGCTTCTGGAACAGTTGAATGGCCAGCGGGAGCAGTTTCTCGCGTCGTTCATCCAGATAAAACATGGCGATGGGTGCGGTAACCTGCGAATGAGACGGCTGATGAGTCATGTCCAGGCAGGTGATACTCGACAAACAGACCTTATAAACCCTTTTCATACATGCACTCACCAGAGTACAGAGACAAAATAGACGCCAAGACTGAAACTTTCCAGGCAAACACCGACAGACACATTTATATAGGTCCATAAAAAAGATACCCAGAGCGGTACTTTCGGGTACAGATACTCAGACAACCGTTTTCATGCAAACAGACACTTTTCTGGCAAGGGCGCAGAAAAAAAAAGGGAATCAGACAAATACACCTGCGTGGCAGACTGATTGTTTTGGTGCAGTACAGTTGAGCGGATACAGAAAATGGAATGTAGAGGATAAATTGTCGTACCACACGCTTGTCTTTGCATTCCAAATTTTCCATGATCTTCAAGTCAACGTAGAAGATTCGCTTGAGCGCGATGGCAGTGGTCAACGGTACTCCACCGAGAATCTGCTTCACCTTTTCTTCATCGACCGGAAAACTGCGAAAGAATAGCAAGAGGTCATCAGAAGCACATACAGCTACTGTAAAGGTGGTTCAGACATCGACTGTACTTGGGCAGAGGCGCAGTGGCCAGGCGAATCATCACGGGGTTGACTCCCTGTAGACGTTGCTGACCGAACCAAGCATCGTCCTTCCAATAAGCCTCCGTGCCTGTAAAGAGGAAGGTTGGCGTTCAGATGATGAACCGTCAATAGTCATAATTTAGTGTTAATTGACTCTCTTGAAGCTTTGGGAACGAACCGGGTTTCGGCATGGTGAATTTGTACATCTGGTTGACTTCCTCCAAAGAGTCCCATTTGTCGCTCTTTCCGCCGGTGGTCAAGGCAGTCAGACGCGTGTCGGCGAGGTACTTGCGTTTGTCGATGGCGATACCGATCTGCAATAGTCGAGTGGTTACGCAGGCGGATCGATCGAGCTCGATAGTTTTTGCTACGAGCCAAGGTACAGACAGATCTGCAATAACTGACAGACAGGCTCGTGAACAAACTGAGCGACAGGTTCAGAGTTAGTTAGAGACAGATAAACAATTGAGAAACTGACCGAAAAGGCAGAAAAGCGAAGAGACAGGGAGGAGCTGATTCTACAAATAGAGAGCTAACCGAATAGCCGAAGCTGAACTTCTCATCTTCCGGGAGGGTGGCAGCTTGCATCGGCAACCCCGGTTGCTTCTGCTCCAGCTGGTAGGTCTTCTTGCGCTCCACCAACTCTGCCTGGCGTTGTTGTGCAAACTGATCCTTTTGCGGAATGACGGCATCATTAACGTGGTAGAAATAACGCTTCTTGTTCTCGATCCACCTGCAAAGAACTGCACATTACAGGAAATGGCGTTGACAGACACTGACCGCAATCCCAACTGGCACAAAATGTAAACCTACCGCAACACTGGGAAATGAGCCTTCACCCCGGTGATGATGTTCTCAGCAGTGAGGACCTCCAAAAACCTAAAGCACATCGGAAATATGACATTTCAATTACAAAGGGCGAAGCGTAGGTTGCTACATATACCATACATACAGTATACAGTATGCAGAGTGATCAAATGCTAATAGTGCTAATTACCAATCGTCAGTCGATAGAGGCACCACACTCTCACGCCACAGCTCTAGCTTGACGACCCGGCCGAATTCCGGGGGGAAATCGGACGTCTTCAGTGCGAAAGTGTCGACCTGGCCCCGTTCGTGAGTGTTCACGCCGAAGGTGGAGAGCTTGAGGCTCTGCGTCCAGAGGTCGTTCTCGTCAGCCAGCTTGGCCCACACCCTGGAATGGGAGAAGCAAAAACAACCATAAAATAGATGTCTGGAAAGTCAATAAGAGTGGAGATGCATAGACAACAACGCTTTGCGTCAGATACCATGACTCGACATTTCGACTTAGCAGGACAGAGACAAACAGCCTGACTAGCTCAGATTCAGGCAACGCAGCTGTCTTAACAGTCCTGACTGACTGTTTGATTGGCCGTCCGTCTATCAGACAGACTGACTGTGTATCTGTGTGTCTGTCTGCCGGTATGCATATCAGTTCAATAACGCGTGAACGGGCATCATGAGACAGACAAGTATGGCTAAAGACTCCAACAGACATCTTGACAGTGAAGCATGTTTCTAGACATTTCCGAATGGCTCGGACATCTGAAGAGATTTATTAGGCATGCAGGTTCCAGGACAAGGAAGTCAACACATCTTGCCAGGCATGGTTAAAGAAACAGACAATTAGGTTACAGACATGTCTTTCACTGGCAGATAGACACACACAGACACACACACACAGACGCACCGGCCTCTTGCTGTTGCATCTAAGGCATGCAAATAATTCGTCTGCAAAGTACTGCAATAACTCACGTTGCGTCTGTTCCAGCTCCCTTGCGATCGCCTGTCTTGACGTGGATGATCCATGGTGCACTGTCGGCGTGGTGCTCGATGTGCTCGAGGATGGCGCGGGTCGAGGGGATGATCACCGATCGGAGCAGCGGCATTGTTGAGACTTGGCGAGAGTGTGCTGGGAGAGTGGGAATAGAACGAAACGGAAAAGGGCGGATGCTGGGTCCAGACGAGAAAGTGGCCTACAATGAAATGAATAAAAGACAACGTTGCGAATATTTATATACAGGTTGAGTACGTTAAGCCAAGGCATTAGCGGAAGTAAACCTTTGACCCATGAACGACAGTTATGCATACGTGAACAGAGGTGACACGTATATTCCACTCGTACAGTGTTAGATTGCCCGAGATTTCAATCAGTGTATCGGTCCCTGGATTCAAGGTCAGACACAACAATTTCAAAGGCGGATGGCCAACTCTAAATGGAAGAAATGAGTTTAAGTTGAATTTTGACACTTAACGGCGACTGAAAAAGTAGTGTGCGATAGAGAGCAAGCTTACCCCGGTCTGCGTCAGACAATTGAATGCTGACCGAACGAATGAATAGTTGGGCGTGATTGTGTTTCCTGGAATACAAGCATAGGCAGACTACTACTGCGTAGGAACAAGTATGCTGGACGTTAGTATTGCAAGTACTAAATTCTACTATATGGTACTTGGTAGGAATCTTTTCAGTTTGGCTGTCTACTTCTATATCTCTCTGAATCTCGTCTCATAGCTTGACTGTTTGTCCTAACTGTCTGTATGTCTGTCTGTCTGTCTGTTTATCGGTTTATCTGCCTGTAAGTTCTTAAATCTGTATGCTGTGTGTCTGTGTGTATCTGTGTGTGTCTGTGTGTCTATCTTTTGTGTCTATGTGTGTCTGTCTGTCTACGTCCTTGTCTGTCAGTCGCCTATATCTGCTGGTGTGTTTGTTAATCTATTTTCTTTGCCCGCCTGCCTGCCTCTCAGTCTTTCTAACCGTGTATTGGTGTGCTTGCCGAAGTGCCTATTTGTCTGACCGCTCAACTGTCTTGGTTGTCGCCTTTACGGCTGTCTCTCTGCCAGCAAACCCGCCCGTTCTCCTGTCTGCCTGTTGTATATGCGGTACTCTAACTGCAGTTGGACGGGGATGTTTAATCCAGGCCTGGCGTTTCTGTTTAACAAAGTACAAAAAGTTGATTCGCAGTATTGAGGTAGATCGTTAGATACAACACACTTGAACACAGTACGATTAGAGTCTCTGAGCTGAACAGGGTTCTCGGTATTGAGTCATGAACCAGTAAGCGCCATGTACTAGTAAGCTCCTGGTCGTAATTCCTCCACCCAGAAATCTGATTGTGACCGATTAAACCAACAAATATCAGGTCAATCAAAACCAAAACTTTATCCGATTCCGCCACGTCCGACTCTGCAAAGGCAGTAGGTTCAAGGCTTCCGCCACGTCCGACTCTGCAAAGGCAGTAGGTTCAAGGCTTCCGCCACGTCCGACTCTTCAAGGCTTCCGGCAAGCGTTTCGTACGGCAAGTGTTTCTTACCACCAGATCCTGATCTCGATACCAAAATAAAAATGTATGTTTGTTTCTTCCACATCACCCATGCATGAACAGACAAAGACGGAGAGACAAGACGGAGACAATGTGTCTGGAGAATTCCAACGGACTTAAGATGACTTGTCGGTCGCTGCAATACTTCTTTTTTGCTACTACAGTGTAGTGTTTTTGCGACTTATCTTCCACTGGGACGTTTGCGTTCAAGCCCTTTGCGTACACATCTGCCGGCTTGTAGAAGTTGTCAAATCTCATTCACGTTCCCTTCGGCCGGTTTTTGTCAGAACAGACACACACACACACGTCGACAATAGACACGACACGACAAATGAGCTAAATACATATTCTCAACCTTTCATGTATTGTACATGCCTTTGTACAGAGTACTTCCGGGTTAGAAAAGTGAGCTCAAAATTTGTCCAGAAGTCGACTTTGCTTAAACACTTTTATTACCGAGTCAAATTCTCGCACCGAAAAATCTACTAAAGAAAGAAACTAGATAAGAATGGTACGATTTAGATGCTGATAGCGTTAGGAATGCATTCCGGGTCCAACCAGGCGTAGACGTAGGGAGTGGTGACCTTCTCGTTGCGAGCCTTGATGGCGATGCTGATGCCCTCCAGATCGTAGCGGAACTGCCGGGCAGCCTGGACGCTGACGGTGTCGTACAAGTACTGCACCTCGAAATCGCCAAGCGAGTTAGTGTCGCGTGAGCTCAATAGACGGGAGATGACCATGACGTCCAGCGTGGTGGCCTTGGTGGGCAACTGGTCGACGATATCTTTTTCCGTGTATCCCGACTGCAAAAACAGAAATCACTGTCAATCGCTGATAGGCCAAAAGCTAAAGATCTAAGAGTCCGTTATGAATCCCTCAATCAGACATATACAGCGGCACTGTCGACAGGCAGACATGTCAGCCTACATACAGGCATAGAAAATACAGTAGATCTACACAAAGATCACAGGCAGAGCAAGATTGACTGATAGGCGCAAAAATACAGCATGGTACTCACCGTCTTGGTTGGGATGGCTCCGTTCATGCGGGTAGGGTAGTTGGGAGGATATCCATACCTGAATAGCCCGACAATTACGTACAATGGAATGTGACTGTAAAGAAAACACATCGCTGCATCGATCGCTCTTACTCTTCGTATTGGCCGAAGTTAGCAGCGGCATGAGACAGACTGCACTGGCTGATGATGGCCGACACAGTGTCCACAATCTCCTGGACTGAGCGGAAGCATCCGTCAGTGATCGGAACGCCCTACAAAAGAGTGATCAGAAAAAGTAAGTTCAGCCTAAAATTATGTTCATAATACATTCATAAACGAAATTATTTAGAAATTTTGTGCAGTAAAACAAGATTTTTAAACTTAATTTAACATCATCCATACCAGGGCGGAGCACTTACACCAAGACCGACACCCTTCTCCGCTTGCGGCAGCACTAACTCACGGCCAAAGTTCTGCAGCTCAGAGTCGCCAGAAATCTCCTCGGCGGTCTCTGCAAAGTAACATAACAAATATTCGATGGATTGAGCGACGGTGTCACAACTGTGTGGGAAAGAGAACGTACTGTAGAAATGTTTCACGATCGTCTCGACGTATTTGTGGATGGCGTTGTAGACGGCAATGGCGTCATCGCGGTATGGGTAGTTGGGCAGAACGGTGGGGCTGTCCACACCACGGACCTTGCAGTCGACCGGCGGGGTGGCAGTCACGTCCAGACGGAAAGCCTCTTTACTATTTATTATTATCAGAGCTGACTCAGACATCGACAAATAAATAACATTTCGATCTTACCCACGACGGATCAGCTCGAACATGCCCTTGTTACCGAGGACCAGAGTCTTGTCCACCCAACCATCCACACTGATCAGCTTCTTCAGACCCAACCTAACAAGCAAAGTTTAGACAAATGAGTAAGTATGCACACCTACACACTATTTGTCTAGACGGACTGCAGACAGATACTTACTCATCAATGGCGATCAGGTAGAGGAAGTGAGGAGCCAACAGCTTGAAGATGGGATGGGATGGTGAGAGGTTGCGGTGAGCACAGACCACCACTCCCTCCATCAACAGATGCGTCAGGCCTAAACACGTAATTGTCAAGTTTCTTACAGTTCATTAAGACAAAACTTAGAACGAACTACTCAGCTATTGATCGAGTCAGTTACTCACCTAGATGAGTGCAGGACTGGTGGTAATTAGCGTCGGCATTGTTGAAGTACATCTTCGCCAACAACCATCTAAACAGTCAAGAGCATTGCGATGCCGTTGTCTGTATTATGCAACAAACAGACAATTCTTACGTCTGGGGCTCGTTGGTCGGATAAAAAATCTACAAAGACGACTTCTCATCATCAGTCGATTTGCAAACAGCTGCGGCTGTCGTTTAACATTATATTGTGTGTATTTACTCACGGGATTGTCGAGCGCTGGCTTCTGGAACAGTTGAATGGCCAGCGGGAGCAGTTTCTCGCGTCGTTCATCCAGATAAAACATGGAGATGGGTGCGGTAACCTGCGAATGAGACGGCTGATGGATCATGTCCAGGCTGGTGATACTCTTGACAAAAAATACTTTACAGATCTACAGTAATAGACCCTTTCCTACATGCACCCACTAGAGTACAGAGTAGAGTACTGAGATAAAAAAGACGTCAAGACAGATGACTTTTCAGGCAAACACTGACAGACAAGACATTTACCTACATAAAGGTCGACAGAAAAGATACTCAGCAATAATTTCGAGGTAAATTGTCGTACCACGCGCTTGTCTTTGCATTCCAAATTCTCCATGATTTTCAAGTCAACGTAGAAGATCCGCTTGAGCGCAATAGCAGTGGTCAACGGTACTCCACCGAGAATCTGCTTCACCTTTTCCTCATCGACCGGCAAACTGCGGAAGAATAGCAAGAGGTCATCAGAAGCATACAGCTACTGTAAAGGTGGTTCAGACATCGACTGTACTTGGGCAGAGGCGCAGTGGCCAAGCGAATCATCACAGGGTTGACTCCCTGTAGACGTTGCTGACCGAACCAAGCATCGTCCTTCCAGTAAGCCTCCGTGCCTGTAACGAGGAAGGTTGGCCTTCAGATGATGAACCGTCAATGGTCATAATTTAATATTAATTGACCCTCTTGAAACTTTGGGAACGAACCGGGTTTCGGCATGGTGAATTTGTACATCTGGTTGACTTCCTCCAAAGAGTCCCATTTGTCGCTCTTTCCGCCGGTGGTCAAGGCAGTCAGACGCGTGTCTGCGAGGTACTTGCGTTTGTCAATGGCGATACCGATCTACAATAGTCCGGTGGTTATGCTAGTGGACCAATCGAGTGCGATAGCTTTGCTACGAGCCCACGATACAGACAAACACAGATCTGCAATAACCGAGAGACACGGCTCGTAAACAAACTGAGCGACAGGTTCGCAGATGTAATCAGGTGGTTAAGTCAGGCAGACAGACATGAGAACGAGACAAACAGATAATCAAATAAAGAAACAAATAGCTAAAAAAACGGACAAGCGAAGTAACAAATGAACAGACAGTCAAGCGCACACTATAGACAGACAGACAGACAGACAAAAAAACAGAAAACTCCATAAATAAACAACTGAGAAATTGACCGAAAAGGCAGACAAGTGGAGAGACCAATAAGACACACGAAAAGCTGATTCAAATAAGAGAGCTAACCGAATAGCCAAAGCTGAACTTCTCATCTTCCGGGAGGGTGGCGGCTTGCATCGGCAATCCCGGTTGCTTCTGCTCCAGCTGGTAGGTCTTCTTGCGCTCCACCAACTCCGCCTGGCGTTGTTGTGCAAACTGATCCTTTTGCGGAATGACGGCATCATTAACGTGGTAGAAATAACGCTTCTTGTTCTCAATCCACCTGCAAAGAACTGCACATTACAGGAAATGGCGTTGTTAGACACGGATCGCAATCCCAACTGGCACAAACAGTAAACCTACCGCAACACTGGAAAATGAGCCTTCACACCAGTGATGATGTTCTCAACAGTGAGGACCTCCAAAAACCTGTAGCACATCAGAAATATGACATTTCAATTACAAGGGGCCAGGCCTAGGGTGCTGCACAAACCATATATACAGTATACAGAGTAATCAAATGCTAATAGTGCTAATTACCAATCGTCAGTCGATAGAGGCACTTCACTCTCACGCCACAGCTCTAGCTTAATGACCCGGCCGAATTCCGGGGGGAAATCGGACGTCTTCAGTGCGAAAGTGTCGACCTGGCCCCGTTCGTGAGTGTTCACGCCGAAGGTGGAGAGCTTGAGGCTCTGCGTCCAGAGGTCGTTCTCGTCAGCCAGCTTGGCCCACACCCTGGAATGGGAGAATCAAAAACAACCAATAAAATAGATGTCTGGAAAGTCAATAAGAGTGGAGATTTGCAGGATGAAGACTATGTGTGTCTATGTGTTTGCGTGTCTGTGTTTGTGTGTCTATGTGTCTCTCTGCTTGTTTGCCTGTCTGCCCGAGAGCGCCTGAGTGACTCGACTATACATATCCGCCAAGGCACAACAGTTAGCCTATGCAAAGGAGAGACAGACGAATACAGACAAGTTCGGGTTACAGACACACGACATGGGAATTAAGACCCAAACTTATCACACACCGTATCCCCGGGGCATTGATAAAGTCACCTTGGTCAAGTTGTGCTTGACCTTGCCGCGTGCCAGCTTGGAGAGGCAGGAAAACAGAAAGACAGTTCGTAGGCACTTAGTCTTTCCACAGACATGGACATGAGTGGTTCATCTGTCGAGGAAATACATCGTAATGTAACTTACGTGGCGTCTGTTCCAGCTCCCTTGCGATCGCCTGTCTTGATGTGGACGATCCATGGCGCACTGTCGGCGTGGTGCTCGATGTGCTCGAGGATGGCGCGGGTCGAGGGAATGGCGATCGATCGGAGCAGCGGCATTGTTATTGAGGCTTCTTTGTCAGACACTATTCCTGCAAAAACAAACCACAAGAAACCGAAAGAAAATGCTAATGAGAGATGTAAAAATAATTCAAACGACCGAACTGAACACGGCGTGAAAAAGCATGAAGACAAGAAGACGTTTTGAGGAGCAGTTGTTTCTAGAGGAAAGAATCCTGCCGAAAGCCTGTTCAATGAGTTGGTGGTGTGGTCATCCAGATACTCCTACCGGTAGTACTAGTACACATGCAAACTCGGTCATTTAACAGCATTGGCCAATTCCAGTAACGGGGGGCGGAGCAAGTCAGAGAACGAGAGATGGTAAATAGCCATGAGTGAGATCTTACTCAAAACGCACGTGGCCATATCATAACGCTCTCCAATTCATGCCCTTTACCTCGGGCAATGCATGGCTTTGTATACTGACCGAGTTGAATAGCTTAGCTCGGACAGGGCTCTAATATGGTCACATATGCATTCGAGTCGAGCGAGGCAGGAACTCGTACTACTCTACTAGCACTCGTACACGCTCGCTGTATGCGTCCACATCACAAGAGTGCTTGATCGACAAGGACGACCACGACGCCTGTCGTCAAGGGGCTCGCTTAGATCGGTCGTGACTCCCGACACACACACCTTGCTGCAAAAGCTGTCCGATTAGCATGACAGTGCTTTTTTATTCGAAAGATCAAATCTTTCGGAGAATGGGCAAGTTGGGGCCTGGGAGCCCGATCCCTCAAGGGGTGGGCAAAACGGGCACAATGTTTGCACTTGTTTCCGGGACGATGGAAAACTTAGATTTATCTTTTCCAGGACTTTTTTCGGTTCTAAAATTATCTGATTCAATTAATTACCCAACTACAGTATAGTAATGCTTGTTTTATGGGTTGACACTTAATTAAGGCTGTACCGTTTCAGTTCACATGGACGGCTGCAGACAATACAAACAGTCATACAGACAAACAGGTGGACAAACAGACACACGCATGATTTGCAGAAGCAGACAGACAGACTGGCGGACAGGCAAACATGCAGACAGACAGACTGGCGGACAGGCAAACATGCAGAAGCAGACAGACAGACTGGCGGACAGGCAAACATGCAGACAGACAGACAGACTGGCGGACAGGCAAAGATGCAAACAGACAGACAAACAGATCGACATCAAACCATCCAGCGTAGCTGATAGATTCATGTAGCTGGCAGTTTCGTGCCTGATTAGCACACCGATCACTGCGATAGCAAACACTAAAGCAAATCCTAGAGATTTAATACGCTATAAACTATAAAAAGACCCAAATTACAAGAACATCTTACATTATCCATCACAAAGAAGTTACAAAAATTACAACTATCAAAGACCGCGTCAAAAGTTGTAGTGTCTGAACACTAACTTCATGCCGCAACGGATTTCCTAAAAGATTTTCGAAAAGAACACACACACGAGCTGCATCAAAAAGACGACGGCAAAAAGTCATGTCAATAGGAACTGAAGATACTTAACAGGAACAGGAACAATGACAAAACGCCAAAACGCCCCAGACTCAACTGCTCCTCTTTTCAGCGCCCTCACCAACAGATCCATCCGCGAGATCCCTTTACAGATAGTTAACAAAATGGTCGACGGTCCGTTTCGTTTCGAACTATTTAGCAGTAACAAAATACGATGTTGTTCCTCCTTCTCTTTCGTCAAATTCGCCGGGAGCAATATTGCAGAGCAGAAAAAAATCACAGATTCGGCGGCATGTCTTTGGCATTGTTATTGATCAATTGAGCTTCTAGCAAACGAATCGTGGCAGACTTGTCGTTCAACGTCCTCCGCAAGAGCTCCTGGTAGCGCACTTCCGCGGCAATCAACTGCTCCATCAACGCCGCAGTTGTATCCTGCCAACACACATTTTAAATGAATTAAAACTATCATTTTGTGTGCGTGAATTGAAAATCAGTTTTTGGGCCATTTAAGGCAACGATTCAAATACATGCTTGGGAATAAATTTCTTCGAAAGTTCGCACTGTATAATTTATGTGTCTGTTTATCAGTCTATCAGTCTGTCTGTCTGTCTGTCTGTCTGTCTGTCTGTCTGTCTGTCTGTTTGTCTTTCTAGCATAGTGCAACATACTTGAACATACAAATTTCGACATCGTAAATATCGATCACGCAAATAATACCTGAAGTTTGCCCAGCTTGACCGAGGCAGCCGCTAGATGATGATGCTGATGATGATGGGCATTGCTGCCGCTGTTAACCGACGTGGAGGTCTGCGAGGTGTACTCCCGCCGGTCCGGCTCATCCAGCTCCAGTGCGAGCGTGTCATCCTCATCGTCTCCCGCAAAGGACCCTCCCATCTGCTGGAGAATCGTCTGCACCGCCCGGCTGATCATATCGTCAAACGCAAACATCCAATGCGGTTTGATGCTGCGCTTCCGAAGGACGTCTTGAACCTCCCGTTTCTTGGAGAAAAAACGAAAAAAAATTTACATGCAGTTTCTTAACAGATCAATTTAATCCACATAGGCACTATTGAAATGTATTTGATACTGGGGGAGTTATATCGCATAATACAATAATATAAAATTTTACACGGGCGATTTGTTAGTCACCTGAACTAACAATAAGTTAATCAGCTGATACAAAACTAAAACTTACAAACTCTCAGCTAAAATACATATTCAAGATTACTTACCAAGAGAAATAGAAAGAGTTGGAGCTGTTTCATCAGCCGCGGGTGGTCAGCCTCCTCGACACCGCTCTTGAGCTCCTCGATGAGGATTTTGGCGAAGGTCCGGCCGACGGTCTCGTCTCGGCTGACGCACTGCTCGATCGCTTTCAGCAGCATGTCCGTTTCTGCGTCCCCGAGGAGCGACTGCCCGTCGCGGTTGTTGTTATCAAAGATCTCCACCATTCGCACGGCGAGGGCGGCGTTCTCGTCGGACAAGACTTTAAGGAGCGCCAGCTGGGCTTCATCCTGCTTGCGGGCCCAGTAGTGGCTGCCGGCGGTGCTATCGCCGCTGTCTGGCTGCGGACTGCCCGGTGCGGGCGTGGTGGAAGGGGTGCTCACGTTAGCATTGTGTCCCTCAACCTTGCATAAAACCAAGTTGTCCATAAATCTGCTTCTAGACCGTTCTAACTGCTGATAAGGTACCTGTTGACCAATCTGTCTGTCTGATCCACCTGTTCCCTACCAGCCGAGGTGACTGCCTGGATGCCTGACGGTCTATCTTTGTCACTGCAAATCTTTCTGCCTGACTATCTATCTACACATCCATCTCCCTGCTTGACTACCTGTACTTGCACGTTTGGATCCCTATATGCATGCCTGCATCTCTGTCGACGAGTCTGTCCGATTGTCGGTTTCCTAAGTAGCTGTCTGTTTGGATATCTGTCTGTCTGACTTACTACCTCCCTAAATGTCTAATATCATCTTTTGATTTGACTATCTGCGCGTGAAAGCCCGTTCCTCCGTACCTGGCTTGTTTGGATTCATGGCTCCCTGTCTCTGCTACGTGATTGTCTATGTTGGTTCACCGTCTACCTGATTGTCGTAATATCGGCGTCTCTATTGGACTATCTAGTCTGTCTGTATATATAAGTGTTTGCATCCAGATACACATACTGAAAAAACTCACCACGTTGGTCGAATGGACATTCCTGAGCTTCGCATGTATTTCCGTCGTGCTGAACGGATCAGAGTCCAGTGGTGTCGACTGGCTCCGTAACAGACCCTCCAAGGATGCGGACAGCGATTGACGATGTTTGCGCTTGTAGGTGTCCGTTAAGAAGGGGTGCTTCAACAGGTCCGCGGCGGTGGGCCGATTGGCCGGTATCACTTCGAAGGTCAGTTCAATGAAGCTGCGACAGAGTTCGCTCAACTCGGCCGGTATCAACGGGTGGCTCTTCTCCTTGCCCACTTTGAACATGGCCGCCATGGGCGATGCAATCTCGCTAAACGGGGGCTTCCCGTCGGCCATTTCCACGACGGTACCTGAAGTAGGAACATGTAAATCAAGACAAGCGACAAGGGTGACATAGAAATAAGCAATCACACAGGCAGGCAAACAGACAAGTAGACTGTGTGAACGTACGTGTAGACAAGACAGACAGACAGATATGGACAAATAGCCAAACAGACAGGCAGACAGGCAGACAGACATACAGACAGACAGACAGACAGAAAGAAAGTCAAACACGAAAACAGACAAAAGACAGATAATCACGTACAGACAACAGACAGACAGACAATCCGACAAACAGACAGGCAGTCACAAACCTAAACAGATAAGCAGACACAAAACCGGACAGACAATCAGCCGCAAACAAACTTACAGCCGAACGACCAGATGTCCGCAGGCGTGGCGTAACCACGTTGGCTTTGTGCATCAATCACTTCCGGTGCCATATACTGAAAGGTTCCCTTGAAGGAGCTTGCATTGCTGTTGAGGCCGGAGAGACGCTTGCAGGTGCCGAAATCGGAGATCTTGAGGACGCCACTGAAGGTGTTGACCAGTACGTTCGCTCCCTTGATGTCGCGATGGACGATCTTCTGGTCATGCAGATACTTCAGGCCTTCGAGAATTTGTCGGCTATAAAAAGCGATGGTGATTTCGTTGCCTTTCAACGGGCCCCACAATCCGCGGAGCAGGTCAGACAAACTACCTCCCGGAACCTGACACAACAGAAGGACAAAATCAAGTAAAAATTCGATAGAAAGCAACTAAATGCGGCTTTTATGTCAACAGTAATTCTTCAAAGAATGACAAAAACACAAAATACATTGTACATGTTTAATTAATAAACATATTTTATAATAGGAACTAATAATAATTAGGTAAATAAAAGCAAAGAAGACCATATTCCGTTCACTAACCTGTTCCATGAAGATCTTGAAGAAGCCATTCTCATAGACCGACCCGTGAAGCTGAACGATGTTCTTGTGATTCAGTTTGGAGTGCAGCTTGATCTCGTCGTGCAGGGGCTGAACCGCGTCGTCGTTGCTGACACGAATCTCCTTAACGGCCAGCTTGACCTGTGTGTTGGAGTCCCGCGCCGCGTACACTCGGCCGAAGGTGCCGCTGCCCAGAAGCACTCGCTGGCCGTTCTTGTCCATCTCATAATCGTACT
>LRSR01014881.1:0-22411 GCA_001579985.1 Hypsibius dujardini | reverse complement strand
CTGCGAGGTCTCGGTGAACTATCCGCTGTCCAGGTAGTTCGCTGGACAGATACCTCATCCCTTTTGCTATCTGCATGGAAAAGTCCAGCACCGTATGAAGTGCTAAGAGCTGTAAAGAACAGAAGGTAAGACGAGCAAAAGAGAAAGCGCGATTCGTTGAGGACTGCGTGTAGTAGTTATACAGGAAATTTTTTGAAAGACAGACAGACAGACAGACAGACAGACAGACAAACAGGCAGGCAGGCAGACAGGCAGACAGACAGACAGACAGACAGACAGACAGGCAGACAGGCAGACAGACAAAGAGGCAGACAGAAAGACAGATAGACAGGCAGACAGAAAGACAGATAGACAGGCAGACAGAAAGACAGATAGACAGACTCTTACTGGTTGGAGGGAGACATATTTGCGCAGATCTCCGTTCGGCATGAAAGGTATAATTAACTGCGGATCCAAATTACCGTTTGCTTCATTCATACAGATACCAGCCAACCGCATCACATTTTCATGGGACATCTGCACCATGACGGCGCACTCTCTCAGAAACTTTGTAACCAGCTCTTCGGACGAGAGCTGATACTCTATAGTAAATTGAAGGCCACGTTTACTTTGTACTAACACACCAATACTTAATCCCAAAACAATTACAGACACTTTGTCTGACAAACCTCGAAGGCACTTGACCGCTACGTCCTGACGCCTGTCGTCGTGCGGGTAAAGCGTCCCTTTGTAAACGGTCCCTCCCGCTCCTGAAAAATACATTTCACTGTATAAGCTCCTGGTATCGTTCTTTGCAGAAACTAAAATTAACACTGCACGTCAATTAATTAACTGGCAAGTGTATGTTATACACTAAGAAATGCGGAGCTCGCGTATTGATAATTGGGGCAATGGGCAATGGGCAAGGACGTCACGTCAGACACACGGACAGCGCGTCGCCCACCCACACGGCGTGGGCGGACCGTACACGTGGGCATGCGTACGCGTGGGCGAGGCCGGACATCAAACCGGCCACCAGCAGAGCTGAATAAGAAATGCTTCGCTCGCTCCGCATGAATACCTTTTCCCAAGGGTTTGCTGTGTATGCTCAGATCACGCTGCTTTATCACAAACTTTTCCAGCTTGAGTGTTCGAACGACGAGGGCTATCCTTGCATTCAGCTCGACGACACTTAGGCGATGAACTGCGTTGTCCCGATTTCCGCCATGCCTTATAACTACCGCACATATAACCAATGAACTTCCATTAGCTTGATGTACAGAATTATATAACTAGATAGCAACTAACGTATTTCAATTACTTAATTAAAGTATTGAATTTAAATAATTATGTTGTGCAATTAATTAATTGACTGATTAATTAATTAATTGACTAAATAATTAATTAATTGACTAATTAATTGGTTAATTAATTAATTAATTGACTGATTAAGTAGTTCATTAATTTTAAGTAATTCATTAATTTAGTAATATTTTTCTAATTAATTAAGTTGTATTCTAATTAATCATCGACTTATGTTTTAACCTGCAACATGATCGGATCCTGGACCAGGCAAGGGCAGGGTGGTATCCCTGTAGTTTGGTCCGTTGACCGCTTCCGCTGGTGTGGACACCACCGTCGCACCCTCATAAATCAACGGTTTCCCCGCCTCGCTGTCCCGATTAACGCTCCAGTGCGGTGCTGTTGGATGATTTCGACGTGTCGAATCTCCGCTCCGAACACGGGTGCTTAAGCGTCGGACGAAACTGTCAGGACGGCGTTGGTAGTACGCAAACACCGCGAAAAACACCACAACGAGTGTTCCCGACAGCAATCCCACAACCAACCACAACGTGGACGAGGCCGTCACCGTGACCGTGGACGAGGTCGTCGCGGATGAGGTCGTGGACGAGGTCGTCGCCGTGACCGTGGACGAGGTCGTCGCGGACGAGGTCGAGGACGAGGTAATTACTACCGTGTGCTAAGGGTATCAGTGAGAACCCTACGTTTTAGATTACAGTCCGATAATTAATAGTATAAAATTCTTTTTTTTTAGTTTGAAAACAAATTAAATTATTCACTTAATTTTGATTTAATTTTAAAATTGTAAAAACAGCTCTTACGCCAAAACGACGAGCAGTCCACTTACTGTTGCTGTCGCTGAGGTTGAGGAGTGGTCGACGTTTGCCTCGCTCCCGTTTAACCTCTCAAGAGGAAGTCCGTGAAATGTCTTGACGACGTTGCCGTAACGAATCTGTAATGAAAAAAAGAAAATAAAAAAATCTGTAATAAAAAGATCTTGTATTAACATTTTTACAGCAGTGCTCGCTTTCTTTGCCGTACAAAACAACGGAGCCACTAACACAAGGCAAGCGCAGACGGAGCGACACTTACCGTCAACTCACCCAGACCGTGTGGATCGACGTGGACGTACTGCACGACGCAGCTGATGAGATTGTTGCGCGCCTGAAGTTGTCCGCACATTCCGATGCTGCCGCCGCGATTGACCGACAAGGTGATCACAAATCCCGTCAGGTCAAGCTTGTCGAAGTCATCTCTGCGATTCTGAGCGCGATGAGAAAAGCAAATACTTGAGGCATATCCTAGCGGGTAGCGACGCTAAAGATCAAGTGAGGTCTTACAAAAAACACCACCCAAACATGTTTCCCTTCGTGTATTGACAGCTTCACAGTAACGGTGACACCGATGAATTGCGGATCAGCATGGTAGACCACGTCCCTGCAGAACGAGGCTAGGTCGTTTTAATTAAGGCTGATTGTGAGATTAGTTTAACGGCAAGGTACCTTATCGGATACGGGGTGCCGTCTGGATTGCCATCCAAAAATAGCTCTCCGTCGAGCGTTACTGTGGCCGGATGGTCAGCGAAATGTGAGCCGATTGCTGGCAATTCGCAGGCGATCTGTTTCCTCTCGCTTACTATCTTGCAGACCTAAGGTGAAGGTTTGATTAGCCAGAGATGGTGGGTTGCAGAACCCACAGAAGGTGGGGAACCCACGGAAGTTAGGGAACCCACAGAAGGTAGGGAACCCACAGATGATGGGGAACCCACAGAAGGTGGGGAGCCCAAGGAAGGTAGGGGAACCCATGGAAGGTGGGGAACCCACAGAAGGTGGGGAACCCACGGAAGTTAGGGAACCCACGGAAAGTGGGCATACAAGATCCATCTAGGTTGTGGTGCTGCAGCGTGACCGAGTGACGGATTAGAGAGAACGAGACGGAGTAACAGGACGGAGTGACGGGACGGAGTGACGGGACGGAGTGACGGGACGGATGGAAGGGTCGAAGTGACGAAACAGAGAGACGTACAATTGGACGGAGTAACAAAACCTATTGACGGGCATATGGATAGAATGATGGGACGGCGGGACCATAATAACGGACGAGTGGGGGAGCGCCGGGACGAAGTCCCGAACGAGTAAACGGGAAGACGAGACGGAGTAAAGGACGAACGGACTTCTTGGCGAAACGAAGTTATGGACGAGTAAGGGCACGATGGAAGGGCTTGAGTGAGAAAGTGGCAGAAAAGTTGACAGGATCCGTGGGTGGAAATAAACCCCTTGTCATGTGCTAAGCTACTGTCCATCGCATCGTTCTTAAAGGTCTAGCGCAGAATTACCAGGCCCTTCGTCTCGTCACCTTGTCCGTCACTCCGTCTCCGTGCACCATGTGTGAGCCGCTCAAAGTCAACCAAATCTCCAGAAAATTGTGCAATTGTATGTTACTAGACTTGAACGGTCACACTATTACAAGACTTCAACGGTGACAGTATTACAAGACTTGAACGGTTACAGTATTACAAGACTTGAACGGTTACAGTATTACAAGATTTGAACGGCTAGAGTATTACAAGACTTGAACGGTTACAGTATTACAAGACTTGAACGGCTACAGTATTACAAGACTTGAACGGCTAGAGTATTATTTTGGCCCTTAAAAGGAAGGACGTTTTTCTACATCTTACTGTTTGATTAAGGGGTGACGGTTCGTTGCGCCGAAAGACGCGAAATAGAGGAGGCCTTGAAGCCGCTAAATTCCGGAACGTCACCACAGTCCCTCCGCTATAGACGGGCTCCGCCAAAATGGACCAGCCGTGTTGAAGGGGCCAAGCCGTAACGGCATCTGCATTCCGTTTTTCGCGCCGAACGTTTTTGTCGGTGAAATTGCTTTGAAATCGGCTCGGCCCATCACTTGTACGAGGACTGACGGAGTAAACACTGATTATCGTCAACCATAACAGCCTCGTTAAGATGTCCGAACGCCGGAGTGCCATATGAATGAGATCAAAATAACATGGAAAATTCAGCAGAAAAGTTGGTTACCGATTAGTTGAATAATTGTTACCGTAAAACACAACGACGGTCTAGCAAAATGGAGTTCAGCGATCTCTTTGGCATTGTTAATCTACACTTTCGGGTTGTGTCTGTCTGTGTCGATGTCTATGTGAAGGGTACAGATTCCATTTTGCGTGGCTAATCAGGAAGCTGATAAGGGCGCAATGAAGGAGCGGCAGGCCTACTTCATTCCCATGCCTGGCGCCGCCGCTTGAGTCAGCAAACCGTCATCAGCTGGGGATGGTAAGTCGTGGCGTTATTTAGGCAGAATTTGAGAGAAAGAGTCCCTATTGCGAGATCGGTTAGAGTGAGATAGTTCTGCCAGTCTGAAGGCCTATGCTGCGATCCCAGAATTTGATTTTCACTGCCACAGACTCATTCCTTTGAGCTCCCCATTTTCTCTTCTCTATGAGAAGTTCCGTCCGTCCTCCCGCCCACCGGTCCTTCCGTCCATCCGTTTGTCCGTCTGTACTTCCATCCGTCCGTCCTCCCGCCCACCGGTCCTTCCGTCCATCCGTCTGCCCGTCTGTCCTTCCATTCATCCGTCTATTTGTTTGTCCTTCCGTCTGTCCTTCCGTACTCCGTACTTCCGTCTGCCCGTTCGTCCGTCCATCGGGCTCTCAGTCGCTCCGCTCAGAACTCCGTTCCTCCGTCACATTGCTTTCAAGAAATTTGTCTCGTTGCCCGTAGTGCGACTGACTTTCCAGTGTGTGATCACCCGTAACGGATCACCCAACCTTTCACCACGTTCGTTGTCATCGTGTGTCATCCCCCTATAGCGACACTCGCTTCTAATCCCGGTGGCGTCGTCACCCGTGAGTCATGTTTCCCCTGTGTAAGCCGTCCTGTCCGGCATTCGATTTCCATCTTTTTCGAAAAAAATCACAACGGTCTGTCAATTTACTGCCCTTTCCTAGTCGGTCTAGTCCGGCAACTTGCTGGTCTAGTCTGACCAAACCTTGTGGCCTGAAATTTTGCGACCGTTCAACCTAATTTGTTCGTTTTTTTTGTTCCCTGCAGAGCACATTAAGGGACCATCCATTTATTACGTCAGTATTGGTTAGGGGGTGGGGGTTAAAAAATACCTGACAAACTCTGACTGGACGGGGTGGGGGGTAGGCCGGCGTTCTGACGTCAGCTCTGGGGAACCCAGTGGGCTAAGAAATTATTAATTTTGGAATTTCTGCGGCAATTCCTAGTTTTTTCGAGCATTACGCATCCCTTGAAAATGCCGGTAAGGTGTTTCCCCAATTCCCCAAGGTGTTTCCTGATCGGTTTCTCCCCCTCCAATTCGTTACGTCAGCGGCCCCAAAAGGACCAGTTCCTGCTGATCCCGCTACAGACCTGGGAACGGACTGGCTGCGTAGCGACCTAGTGGAGGACAGGCCTGATTTGGTGTGATAAAGATACATTTCACGTTTTTTTTCTGTAATGGAAGGGGTCTTTGGTTTCTGACCTCAGAAACTGAAGATCTACGGGGTGTTAAAAAAATTCTGACAAACTCTGACGTTAGGGAAGGGGGTGTCGGGTCGCCTAATAAAAAATAATGGCGTAATAAACGGATGTTCCCTAAGTACAATCACCGTGCGAGGAGTTAATTCCATTTTCAGTCATCCATTTTTCGGTCTTAACTCCAGCCCCAGCAAGCATGGAAAGGATAGTTGAACTTCGCTGTGAAGTGGGAGGAGAAATTCCTTCCAGCGATAACTTCTCTTTTCAAAATCTGTCATAAATTTTTCGTCCTGCGTTTTAGAAAAGCAAATCTCAGGTTCGTAAAAGGCCACAAACGCAAGAACCGAAGGAAAAACGCCTGAGCTGAACCGGCAATAGACACTTCCCGTTGTGGAGGATCATGTGCACGGTATACGGAAGTGTCGGTCTGTTAACCAATTCACGAGCAATGACTAGAGAGGTGCTGACATCTTTCCCGCAACTGGCACGACGTTCTCAACGAATGATTCCACGAGTGTGCGTTGCTCATACTGCCGACGATGATCCTGGTTTCAGCGCGTGAGGCCGCGGTTCTCGGCCTTCCTCTGCAGCGATGGATCTTTGCTGGCCTTCCAGCTCGAAGTGCACCTTGTTGAAGTCCGGACGATTCGCCGGGGCCAGTGACCAACACCTTGTCATCAGAGTATATCTATAAAACAGCAGGCAGAATGCCCTGAACGATGGAGTGTCGCGTTCTAAGCGAATGAGCTTTTTAAATTTGATGAATTGTTGTCTTACAACTCCACGGAGCATGATCCAGGCTTGGCCAAGCGTTTGCCGCTTGTTAAGAACGTATGCAGCCGGTCCGCGTGGTCGCTGGGCCCGATAATGGCTTCATACGGCACTTCGCCACGTGTCAGAAGCTCCCAAACGACAACTCCAAAGCTCCACTACATGCAAAAAATAACGGTAATAAAGGGTGAGATAGCAACCCCTTGGGTTTGGCAAGTTCATGCGACTACTAATACTACAAGGGTCGGGCACTAATACTGTATTGCATAGTGTTTGATACGTGTGCGTTCAGTGCAACACGGCATTTTATAAAGAAAACATTTCTCACGGCAAAGTGGCTTAAAAGTAAATTTTCGCACACAAAAGACGACATGGCTCCACCCTAAACCAATTGGGGCTTCACGAAGAGCAGCCATTTCGTTACATATGGTAATAAGAGTTATAGTTGGTTTACTCCACGGTTTGCAGGAAAAATTGTTGGCGAAACACGATTTCCAAGATAACTAAATGCCGATCAACCAAATCAAGCAATCAGTCTGCAGACCCACTGTATAACGGCAGAATCGGCCATTTTCAGTCAGCGACCCCAAGGATTAAGGGTTCTTAGGAAAACTAGTCGCTAAGTGCTTTAGTTTAGTTCTATAATTGGAGGTGGATTTTAATTGTAATTTAATTTAATTTAATTTAATTTAATTTAATTTAATTTAATTAATTTAATTGTAAGTTTCATTTAGTTTGCCGTCTCTCTACTTACAACATCAGATTTGGTGCTGTACTGGCTGTGCTCGAAGCATTCCGGTGCCAGCCATCGTATCGCCATCTGCTGAGGATGCAGGGAGATGTATGTCGCGTTTTCGGTCTGTTGCACGTCCCGGGACAGTCCGAATTCCGCTATCACCACCCTCATCTCCTGATCTAACCTGCAACACAGTCACGGTCACTTGTGGATCCGTGCAGAGTGACATCGAACAGACATTAATGGAGGTAGTGGTTAGAGATACCAAGCAAACGCGGCGGGTTAAATCGCTACATGGGTTGAATCGGTCGGGTGGCAGAGGGCGCCACAAGTGTGCATTGCAAACAACCCTCATTCAGCTTGACTGGTGGCGCCCTCTGCCACCCGACCGATTCAACCCGCCGCGTTTGCTTGGCACCCTCACATGCAGTTGCGCGCAGCAAGATCTCGATGGACCAGGATTTGCGACGGGATGGCGCTTGAAAGGTAACACATCCCCTTGGCAATTTGAAGGGAGAAGTCGAGGATCGCACCGAGAGGAAGGGGCTGAAATATTAATTCATATATAAACAAACAAAATTTCAAAATTTCAGAAATAAAACAAATTTAACAAATTTGAGAAATTTAAATTAAATTAAATTAAATTAATTAGCAAATTAAAATTAAAGTTATCCACAAGTAATTTTGGTTGTTATTTATTTTTGCCACGTTTATGCTAGTGTGGAAGCATCGATGTATAAGCCGTACCGGCTGACTGGAGACATAGCTATGCAGATTGCCGTTCGGCATAAACGGCAGTATCAATTGCGGGTCCAGATTGCCGTTCTCCTCGTTCAGACAGATGCCCTCGAACCGCATCACATTGGCGTGCGACAGTTTTGCCATGACTGCACATTCCTTAAGGAAATTCTTCACCAATTCGCCAGACGTCAGATGGAATTCTACCAAGTAACTTGGCTATTTAGTGTTTCCACTTGGAGATGTACAGGTATTTCGAAAAGGTAAATGTCTCAAACCATGTAGGCACTTGGCAGCAACGGTGGATGTCGTTATCGGGATCGTTGCATTAGACAAGAGGGTCCCTTTATAAACTTTTCCCTTCAGGCCTGAAATATGAAAAAATGGTCACAATGGTCACAATGGTCACAATGGTCACAATAGTCACAATAGTCACAATGGTCACAACGGTCACAACGGTCACAACGGTCACAATGATCATAATGGTCACAATAGTCACAACGGTCACAATAGTCACAATAGTCACAATTGTCACAATGGTCACAATGGTCACAATGGTAACAATAGTCACAACGGTCACAATAGTCACAATAGTCACAAGGATCACAATATTCACAATGGTCACAAAGGTCACAATGGTCACAATGGTCACAGTGATCACAATAGTCACAGTGGTCACAATGGTCACAATGGTTACCTTCTCCAATTAAACTGTGCACCTTCAAGCGTCCGTGGCTGATGATGTATTTTTCAAGACGCAGTCGGCGGACAACTTCGTTGACCTTCACATGCGATTCCGCGATGCTATAGCGTGGCCGGTTAGATTTTCGCCCTATGCGAAATGTCAAATTTACAGTCAAATGTCAAATTCTGTTCGGAAATCCAATTGCTCTCTTCGATTCTTGTGAGAATTGGACGGATTATATTTCACGCTTTTTTACCTGTGCGAGTCGCTGCTTTACTTGCATCGCCCGGCATCGGACATCGTACGTCACTCTCCGTATTGACCCTCAACAATGACGATCTGCTTTCCATGTCCATACTCTCGCCCTGATCATCCTGTGGTAGTCGCCGGGACGCCAGTCGCCTGCCTGGGGCACTCCGTCGCACCCGCGTGCTCACCCTGTGTACGCACAGCAAGCAAACACCAGCAGAATCAGCACCACGGAAACCGCCCCAATAACCAGGAAATAGGTATCCGTAAGCACCACATGAGGCGCAGTACCGCCTACTGCCTGGGCGGTACTATTAATTGCTAACCTCGCCAGATCAATGTTCGGTATCTCCACGTATGCATATGCGTATTGTACCTTGACGGAGGGAAATACCAATTTTTATCTGCCATTGTGCATGCAACATTAGACGAGGGAGCATTATTTATTGTACATAGATAATTATATAGTTATTTATTGCTCATTATATTACTTATAATTGTTTGTTATATGTATGCAATGTATAATTAAATGTTTTCTGTGCACTTACAGTCATTCGAAATTTCATGCCTGTGTGTTCGAACGCCTCCCACGGTAGTGTGCACGTGATCACACCATTGAGGATCTCTTGATCGGAACATGCGTAGGAGGGCTGGCTGTCTGAGCGAAATATTATGGCCAAACGGGAGGCCGTCAAGGGGGAGAAATTCGCGTCTGGACGACCCTGAAAGGAGAGGTTTGAGCCGTATAAAAAAATTCTCAGATTCCGTAATTCATGCCAAACCCAGATCAGTGACCGTCTATTTTGTCAAATGTAACAATTGGAACTGCTTACAAACTGAAGCTTCCAGCGGTCAGCGTTTTCGCCGGTAGTCTGCTCCTTGAATGTAAGCGGTTGTGCAGACAAGTCACTGTCGATGTACTTCAAGTTCGGGTCAGGATAGTATGTTAGGTCACTGCAAAAAAGCATTACCCCATTCCGCTTCCGGTTTCGCCAGGTGGTCTATGACACTCTCAAGTCTGTGTATACACTTGTATCGGTCTGTGTCTGTGTCTGTGTCTGTGTCTGTGTCTGTGTCTGTGTCTGTGTCTGTGTCTGTGTCTGTGCCTGTGTCTGTGCCTGTGCCTGTGCCTGTCAACGTATCAATATTTAAGTTCAAAGCTCTACTTACACCGCTTTTACAGGGAAATTTGGTTCGTCGTGGAGTGCTACGTTACCGGTCAGCCGCACCGACTCCGCTGCCCCGTTGCGAGGATAGAGAGACGTGATGGCTGGGGCCTCGCAGATCATCTGTGTGCTGCTAATCACTTTGCAATTCTGAAAAGAGTATCATTTCATATAACACATCCCCGTGTGAGATTTTTCCACGGTGAGACGCTTACAGTTTCATTCCATTTGGAGGGATCATCAGGACGGTGAACGCGCAGCACCGGCGGCGACCTCGAAAACGAGTTGAGGTTCTCGCCGGCAAATGTGATTTCCGTTCCACCGCTAAAAATGGGCGTTTCCAGCAGCGTCGTGGCGTTTTCCAGCTCGGGCTGTGGGAGGTACTGAAATTCCGACTCGATGGGCGCAGCCGGTTTCCCGTCCACAAACAGTCGCAGTGCCACTTTCGACTTGGCCAGTCCGTTCGGCGGCATTTGGCAGAAGATGTGGGTGGCGTTATTGCCGCCGTCGGGGATGATACAGGGCTTGGATTTAGGCTCGCTGGTTCGAACGATAACTTCACGGAGCTTGCCCACGTTTAAATTGCGACCTGTCAGCATGATTAGAATTCCCCCGACGGACAGTCCTGATTTCGGCTGGAAATCCGTCACCACTGGCTCCTACAACACCATATGCCCCTGCTTCTATTCATAGGCCCACCCTCCCCCGTTTGGTTAAAACATCAATCAATCAATCAATCTATCAATCAATCAATCAATCGATCAATCAATCAATCAATCAATCAATCGATCAATCGATCGATCAATCAATCAATCAATCAATCGATCGATCAATCAATCAATCAATCAATCAATCAATCAATCAATCGATCGATGAGTTTCCGTAATAATCAGTTTTATTAATTTTTTTTTTAAATTGGACGCCTTTTTTTATCACTGGCCACGTGTTGAAAAAGCATGTTTGTTTCAAACGAAATTATTTTTAATTAATTACTTTGAAATCAAACGTTGTTCACGTGCTGATGATTCATTTAATTTCAACGTAGAATCTCACTTTTACCACAGCACAGGTGAGACTGTGAGCTCTTACCAAATAGCTGAACAGTGGGCGGGATATCCAGCGCCCATCACACGGTATCGCTGCCGGCTGGTGCGGATTCGTGGATTGTTGGCTGTTATCGTGTATTTGCACGGACACTTCATAGTTTCGCCCCGCGGCGATAACGCCATTCATCACATTTTGGGTTAGGCAGCTGATTCTGCAATTGCAAGCAGAGGTCAGAACGAATCAATTACAGCTGTGCCGCGGTTAGTTTGAGGGTCCTTCTTTGGGTTCTGGTAGGCCATGGGGGGAAAACGCATCAAATGAGTTTTGATTGATAGTTGTCACAATACTGCACATGTTTGTCGTTTTTCGTCCCTTTTCGTCCCTTTTCGTCCCTTTTCGTCCCTTTTCGTCCCATTTCGTCCCCTTTCGTCCCTTTTCGTCCCATTTCGTCCCATTTCGTCCCCTTTCGTCCCCTTTCCCAAAGGGAACTTCGGCATCTGTCCAACGCTTTCCTTTGTAGTTTATCCGCGAGATTTTTTTATCGAGTCTGTTGATCTGGTCGAGAAATTGTTTTACATATAATTTTGTGCGAACATTTTAAAAGAGTTTCTTAAGCCGACCTGATTATTTACTCTGTGGTGCCGTAGAGTTTTTGAAAGTCCAATAAATCAATCAGCAGTTAAGCTGATCAAACGCGTAATTGACCCATATGGCCTACCAAAACCCAAAGAGCGACCCTCGAAGTAACCACGACATAGCTGTATGTGTTTGTAATCCCGTAACACATCCATTTCTGCTACAGTTGCCATTGCAGAGGTACTACATTGTACACACGCGACAAAAACCTTGCCCTAACTGAGTTAAGCCATTTAACTTGGTACGCGTATGAAAAATTAGGCCGAAGCTGCGAGAACAGAATTTTGTTTTTATAATTTATTTTCCCTTTGTTTCGATCTTCTCTTATGAGATAATGACATGAATTTCGCTTGTTTCAACAGATTGAGCGTAAAGTTGAGCTTCTGAGAGCGACGTACATAGTTCATCCAGGTTTTTGCCACGTGTGTAGTACTAAAAAAGTTTTTTTTTGTTTTTTAATTGTACTAAATTCATTTAAATTTATTTAGTCGTTATTTTGTTAATATTTTTAATTTATTTACTTAGTTTTAAAATTATTTACTTAGTTTTAAAATTTTAAAATGTTCCTAGTGTTTTCCGTCTTACGCTGTTAAGTTACTCCACTGGACCTGACATTGGAGGTTGCCTATACGGACCAACGGTATTGCGCCTGCTTCGGCAAAGCAGTCCCCTGTAATCGTAACGTTCGTGCCCCCAAGAGTGCTGCCAATTTTTGGATTGACCTGCAAAAGTCGCGGCATTCGATTAGATACTTACAGTTGCGGGGCGTGGTCAGACAGCGACTTGGATGTTTCACCTCTAAATACGAACAGTAAATAAATACTTAAAAATGGCTCCCATTTTTTTTAAATATACGTGCATACATATTTCTTGTGGAGTCTCTTAGCGTCGAATTAAATTCTAGATGAGACAGAATTAAATTCTAGATGGGACAAAATTAAATTCTAGATGGGACAGAATTAAATAAAATTCTGGTTGGGACAGAATTAAATACAATTCTGGTTGGAACAGAATTAAATAAAATTCTGGTTGGGAAAGAATTAAACAAAATTGAGTGAAAATTTCAAAGTTAAATTTTCAAGTCTGTTAAACTGATTCGGCAATCAACCGATCCAGTATTGTGTCCCGGTGTGTAATGACCGTGCTTCACTTACGTCGTGAATTTCCGGTGGGCATTTGTCGGAATAGAAAACTTTATGATGATCATTGAAGTCACAATTCACGCGCATTGTGCACGATCCCGTCTGGGTGGTGTCCGACGCGCACCATCCGCAGCCGGATGAGAGGGATGAGGTCCGGCGGTTGCAGGATCGGCAGTTCGTTTGCTGAGTGCAACGATCATTTGTCGGCCCACAAAAGCACCCAAGAAGGCACATCAGAATAATGCACAAATTCGGCCGCAAATCGTGTCTGAAAATGATGACCATTTCTCCTGCTGAAAGATTGACGTTTTTGCACAGCCGATCAATCGAAAAAAGCAGTAAAGTATATTTCAAAAACGAAATTCATCAGTGCACATTAGTACGAGTTGGTTAGATTTTCGAGTAAGTGAAATTGTGGACAAACACATAGAATGGATGATAATACACGACCGACAGCAAACTGTCCGGAGTAGGTTTATCTATTGCACAGTTGCACAGCTGCACAGCTGCACAGCTGCACAGTCGCACACTTGCACACTTGCCCACTTGCACACTTGCCCACTTGCACAATTGCACAGCTGCACAGCTGCACAGGTGCACAGTCGCACAGTTGCACAGTCGCACAGCTACACAGCTGCACAGTCGCACACTTCCACACTTCCACACTTCCACAGCTACACAGCTGCACAGTCGCACAGGTGCACAGTTGCGCAGTCGCACAGTCGCACAGTTGCACAGCTACACAGTTGCACAGCTGCACAGGTGCACAGTTGCAGTGCTTATCGATAATATGTGCAAGGTGCCAAACTAACCGATACATCACTTCCCAGCAACCTCATTGCCCAATTAGTGGTCTTGCGAGGATAAGGCAAGGACGTGTATATACCTGGTATGAGAAGTCTGTATTTCGGCGCGCCTTTCACTTCCCTAGTGAGGATGAGATTTCGAATATCAGGAAACATATATGACCCAACATAATACATTGTTTTTTTTCTGCTGTAGGCCGTATAAAAGTTTATTGATTCTTATAAATGTTAAGGTACTTATAAATATGCTGTTAAAATTCGTACGTTTTTTTGTAAGGTCTTATAAATGCAGTTGTAAGACCGGGCTCTGAAAATAATTGAAGCTTTTAGCAGGAAAAGATGATCAGTGGTCAATTGGTACGGGAAAATATATACAACAAAACGAAATCATCAAATTGCTGCCACTGAATGCTGGTTTTAGGTTTAACTACTTATATTAAGTGCTTCGAAAAGGAGTCCCTTAGTGCAGAGTAAATAATAATATAGATATTTAAATTTGTCAATTTATCCATGAACTCATTCATCTCTCTATTTATAATGATAATATCTAATTTTTAATTTATCGCTTAATAATTTGTTCGCACCTGTTTGGGGCGTTCCCTCGAAGTATCCCCTCCAAGTCGCAGCTCCCGCGTAGTGCGTGACACCCTCTCCACGGCCACAGTCCGCCACACTGAAGCATTCATACCAGCGAGTTCGTTAGAACGCACAGGTCGCTAGAATTACCGCCTTCCCCGACCGATCAAAGTCTCTTCTAATGATGCCTGCATGAACACGAAAACATTCTTGCAATTTGCGGATTGCAAGGACAAAACCAATTAACGTAATTATTTTTTTAAATAATTAGCATCTTGTATTATCGCGCTCAATTTACGCGGCGTGTGAATTAAGCCAACTTCATTTCTAATTTCTGCTTATGTCTTCAAACCGCCCCGCAGTTGTTTAGTCATTAAGGCAGTCTAGTTAGATTCCAGCCTGTCGAATCGAGTTGTGAAAGAAAACGCTTTTGTGGAGTATTAAATTTTGTTTCAGGTCGCAAATTGATCAAACGTCACGCCGGTGGCATTTGAGGATGTTTCATCCGGCACACTAAGGCTCGAGTCACCCTTCAAAACTTGAATTAAGATTTACGCCAAAGTAAACGGAAGTTGGCCAGCCCTTGAATTAGCCGCGCCCATTTGTCTGTCCAATCTTTCGATTTTTGCGCATTTCAACTGCGCGGTGCAGCCGAGAACGCACGAGTCCAATTACATTATTATTTATTATTGCACTTGCGTGCAAAAAATTAGCGACAATAAATAGCGACCAATTTTCTTAGTCAACGTGGCAATATAAGAATAGTGCAAGAAACAACGGTGTGACAAATACCGTTACCAGTTAACAAAGCGGACAAATTACACTGCGTCATTTCCTGCGGCTCCTCCGTAGGTGAAAGGTGTGACGGACTCTTGAATCGGGTCGATCTGTATCAGACGTTTCTACTGGCGAGTCTTGGCGGGTACCGCTTGTTCGTTTTGTAACCGGCGCAATCGGCCCTCTACTAGATCGCGGCACTTCTAGTGTTCGTCGGGAATTCTCCTGACAATTATACATACGTCTGATCTTTTCCACATCCCCAGCCGACATGACGTCTCGTGAGCCAAGGTTTTTGCGCCCAAAATGAGCCGGCTGAACCGGTATCAAGGTCGGGTATTTCGGGTTTTTAGCGAATTGATTGAACGCGTAATGCTATCGGAAAAAATCGGTATTTTACACTTGAAGTTGAAACTAATTGCGTTATCTCTCGGTTTGCCTATGTGTCTGTCTGTCTGTCTGTCTATCTGTCTATCTGTCTGTCTGTATGTCTGTCTGTCTGTCTGTCTGTCTGTCTGTCTGTCTGTCTGTCTGTCTGACTGTCTGTCTGTCTATCTGTCTTTAAACCCGTTTATGGTCTTACCATTATGGAATCATAATCGTACGGTAGGTCCCGTGCACTCGTACGAATGCTCTTCTGAAAATTTGTATTGTTTGTGCCTGCATCATAAAAAAAGTGTGACAATGCACACAGTCCTCTGGACAAACGACAGGTTCAGAAAAAGTGTCCATTACCAAACTGGATGTTACTCCAAATGACTAAGACGTGATCATCACGATCCAGGCGACTCTGCTCGTGATAGAAGCCGATGGCGTGCATTACTTCATGCTGTACCGTGCCTATCTTGTCCACACAACCCGGTGCGAGATTGATGGCCTGTGGACCTCCCTGCCGGCCAATATATGACCAGCATCTGCATTTTAGGAAACCAAATCTCTCGTTACAATGCAAAACGAGTCGTAAACTTTGTTGTCTGCCTGTCTGCCTGTCTGTCTGTCTGCCTGTCTGTCTGCCTGTCTGTCTGTCTGCCTGTCTGTCTATCTGCCTGTATGTCTGTCTGTCTGTCTGCCTGTTTGTCTGTCTGTCTGTCTGTCTATTACCCAGAATCGCGACGAGTGAAGGAGATGTAGCTCGTATCTTTCGCGTTCTGTTCTCGGAAGATTAGACAGGTCTTCGCGGCCATGTCGGCCATGGCCTCGAGGATGAGCTTCTTTTCATCGTTGCCTGAAACACGAAAGAATGACGTTTCGAGACGAATTTTTGCCGTCTGAATTTTAGTATGCCTGAAGTCCATACCGAATTGAGTGTTTATCTCATAAGGTACGATTTTATCCAGCCACATCAAATCGCGATCCACGACCCCGCTTATAGGTGTAATCTACACAGCCATTTCGTTGTTAAAAAAAACATTGTAATTAAATATTTAAAATTTGCAGACATGCTTACACGTCTGCGTCCATCATCAGGGCGGGAAGCAATATCGCCCTCAAATCTGTTATTATTCTTGCCTGAGTCCGCTGACCGATTGACATGATAGTTGTAGACGGAGTCCGTTAGTCTTTCCCTCCAGTCTGAAATATGAAAAAAAAAGTAAAAGTATGATCGCTGTTATTATCGTATCAAAACCCTCGTGTATCATATGTCCATGGAGACGAAATGTCCATGGAGACGAGATGTCCATGGAGACGAGATGTCCATGCAAACGAGATGTCCATGCAGACGAGATGTTCATGGAGACGAGATGTCCATGGAGACGAGATGTCCATGCAGACGAGATGTCCATGCAGACGAGATGTTCATGGAGACGAAATGTCCATGGAGACGAGATGTCCATGGAGACGGAATGGGCGTATTATTACCTGCTGGAAGCTCCTTTGGCACGCTTGAGGACTGTAAAGCCCCTGCAAGACCACATCTGAAAAGACAGGCGAAGATTGCCGTAAAACGGGCCTGATTATAAAGGGTCCGCATGATATTTCGTGTGGAATATAATCGGGAAATAGAAACTAATTATCATGCAAAAGAAGGGATAAACAAAAAATGGTATTTTAAAATTGCTTTCGATCGTTTGGTTGTAAACCGTGATGTACCTATAAACGGCGCAACAAATGTATGAAAACACGCACAAGAGTATTTTTTCGAGGAACCTGAAAGTCCAAGGGTACGTACCCATCCCTGACGCACGTCCTCATATTGCCGGATGAAAACACTCTCGTACAGTAAGCGACAGAATTTAATCTGATAGAGGGTTCCAGAAATGGGCAAAAGGGGCGGGGCAGGGGTTATAATTGAACAATCAACCAATCAACCAACGGAGCTCCGGAGCAAGCGGAGCTGAATTGATTGGTTGATAGTTCAGTTATTATCCCTGCCCCGCCCCTTTTGCCCATTCTGGGCCCCTCCATTAGATTAAATTCTGTCGCTCACTGTACACTTATAGACAATGATAAGCCATCACTACAACGTCGGGCATTTAACTTACAGGCGCAACCGACGAGATCTCGTTAACTGATTACACTTCCTGATCAATTTATATATATAAGTCTGAGGAAGGGTAGGAGTATCTTACTACACCCGGCTATAGTTACTGGGAAAGGATTTTCACTGTCTCAGCAGAAACCGGAAAGATGGTTTGCCTCTTTGTCTAACAATGTGAAATTCCTTTCGGAGGAGTCAAGTGCAACCGGATTCGAGTTTAAAGTGCATTAAATTAAAGTGCACATGGATACTACAAGGTTATCACACATCTCACTCAGGCACGTTATAAAACATGCACTGCACTGGCGCCCTGCACTGGCGCACTGCAGTGAGGCAGTGCAGTGCGCCCGTGCAGTGCGCTAGTGTAGTGCGCCAGTGCAGTGCGCCAGTGCAGTGCGCCAGTGCAGTGCGCCAGTGCAGTGCGCCAGTGCAGTGAGGCAGCGCAGTGCGCCCGTGCAATGCGCTAGTGCAGTGCGCCCGTGCAGTGCGCTAGTGTAGTGCGCCAGTGCAGTGCGCCAGTGCGCCAGTGCAGTGCACCAGTGCAGTGCGCTAGTGTAGTGCGCCAGTGTAGTGCGCCAGTGCAGTGCGCCAGTGCAGTGCGCCAGTGCAGTGCGCCATTGCAGTGCGCGTTTTATAACGTGCCTCTCACGACACCTCAGATATTCGACATCCTTTGACTTCACCTTGGAGTCAACCTAAATCGTAGCTCATTTGAAAAAACGCTCTGTCGTTTTATTGTGACACCAAGCTCTATTTGGTGATTAGACGTGATTTTCTTAATTCACGGTTTGTGGCGTCACTGTTTTCCTATACAAAAAGCTAGTTCGTCCTCTCACAAAATTCGGCAAGCATTTGTAATAATCTAACAAGTAATTATAAAAGTGAGCAAAATTACAGATCAAAAATTATATTGCGGCCCCATTGTGACGTCATTGGCTCCGGCTCCCCACGTTACCGTACGAAAGGTGTGGTGGAATCGTGAAGCCGGTCGTTCCGTGCTGGATTGCGGTTCTGTTCCTTGTGTTTGTGCTTGACGTGTGTCTTCCGGACACTTATACAAGCGGTTAATCTTCTCCACATCCCCCGCCGACATGACCACCCGTGAGCCGAGGTTCTTCCGTCCAAACTGTGCCGACTGGATCGGCACCAAGGTCGGGTACTTGGGGTTTCTGGCAAACTCATTGAACGCGTAGTGCTGCAATAGAAGGAACGAACCAATAGAACCAAAGAACCAATAGAAAGAGCGACTGTTCGAACCGGCTTGTTCCTATTTGTTCCAGTTTGTTCGAACCACTTTGTTCCTATTTGTTCCAATTTGTTCGAACCAATTTGTTCCAATTTGTTCGAACCAGTTTGTTCCTATTTGTTCCAATGCGTTTGAACGACTTTGTTCCAGTTTGTTCCAACTTGTTCTATTTTGTTCCATTTGGTTCGAACCAATTTGTTCTAATCACCAATGCCATTTGAAGCGATTCAACTGCGGTCTCACCATTATGGAGTCGTAGTCGTAGGGCACGCCCTGTGCGTTCGTTCCGAGACGTTTCTGGAAATTCGTGTTCGCTTTGCCTGCGTGAGTATATAAGGGGAAAAACGTTCCTATTTAGTCGTGATATTGACTAACATTTGAGTCGTGTCCGTTTTGTCTAGCCACCCATTCGTTGGCTTCGATTTAGTCATCTACTGACAAGTTGTGAAAAAAAGGAACATTTTCTTGACGCTTACAATCCAAACTACCGGTATAGCTCCGCCCTCTGAATTGCGAAAAACATTTGGACTTGAAAATGAATTTCGAAATGAAAAAAATTGCCCCTTTGACCACCTTTGGTCCAGGGTTCTGATTCCGACCTTTAAGGACCCAAAACCGCGTGGCTATAAATGCTTTTAACTAGAATAAATAAATTGTAATGCAACAATATAAAGAAATGAAAAATTTACAATAAAAAGAGCGCCTTTAAATGCAGTAGAACAAGTACATAATTAAAAATATAAAACATGGGTGGCTGAAAATAAATTACCTCCCGGGACGTTGCTCCATATGACGAGAATGTTCTCATCACGATCCAGTCGGCTCTGCTCGTGGAAAAAGCCGATGGCGTGCATCACTTCATGCTGCACCGCGCCCATCGTGTCCACACAACCAGGTGCGAGATTAATGGCCTGTGCGCCTCCCAGCCGACCGACCCATGACCAGCACCTTCAATTTTTGACACCGGAATTCATCGATTAGCTTCAATGACTTGAAAAAAAATAATTATACAAACGCCCTTAATTATTATAATTATATATATATATATTATATATTAATTTCACCCTGATTCGCGACGACTGAAAGTGACGTAATTCCGATCTCTCGAATTGCGTGGTCGGATGATCAGACAAGTCTTAGCCTGCATATCGGCCAGCGAGTCTCGGATGAGCTCTTTTTCTCCTTCGCCTAGAACCGGAAAAAGCGAAGTTTTCATCGTGTTGATTGCCACAGCAGAGGAATCGCAAAAACTAAAATTATTCAATTAATTAAATTTCTTTTTTCGTCATTTAATAATTAGTCAGCAAGGATTCTTTAGTTTAGTTTCCCTAAGAACTTAAACTTTTAGTCTAGTTTTAGTCGAAATTAATTTAAAATTTTTTAGTTTTTAATCTGTTTCCCGTTTTCAGTTTAGTTTTTAAGGTTAGTTTAATTTTTTTATCAGTGCCACAGCAGATTTAAGCTTGTAACGTGCACGTACTGAATCCTCCAGCGATTTCGTACGGTAAAATTTTATCGGGCCACAGCAAATTAGCATCCACCACGCCGTTCGCCATCGTTCCGACCTGCGCGCAACAATTTTTGTTATTGCGATAAAAAAAGGTTTAAAAAAAGAGAAGCGTTAATGGAAAAAATATTTTCGCGTGTTATATAAAGAGCTCACACGTCTGCGTTCGTCGTTAGACTCCAGTCCAGCGATGTCGCCCTCAAAGCGCTTATTACTGGCGAAGTTGATTAGGCGGTTGGCGTGATAGTTGTAGACCGTGTCCGTCAATCGTTCCCTCCAATCTGAACAACAGAATAACACGAATTTTAAATATCTATTTGTATTAAATTAAAATTAAAATTAAAATTGTAGATTATCTGTATTAAATTAAATTAAAATTAAAATTGAAGATTATTTGTATTAAATTAAATTAAATTTAAATTTAAATTTAAATTGTAGATTATCTGTATTAAATTAAATTAAAATTAAAATTAAAATTGTAGATTATCTGTATTAAATTAAATTAAAATTAAAATTGTAGATTATTTGTATTAAATTAAATTTAAATTTAAATTTAAATTTAAATTGTAGATTATCTGTATTAAATTAAATTAAAATTAAAATGTTAGATTAACTGAATTATTTTAAATTTGAATTTAAATTTAAATTGTAGATTATCTTTATTATCTTAAATTTAAATTAAAATAAAACTGACATTATTTATATTAAATTAAATTTAAATTAAAATAAAACCGTTCATTACCTGAGGGAAGCTCTGCCCGAAGATCTTCCGGTACGGCAGACGACGGTGCAGCGCAAGTGCAATGGCATGTCAACAGGAACGGCAGGATAGCGGTTAAAAGAGCCCGAACAGAAAGCGCCTCCATAATGCTGCTTCGAATTCAGTTAAATCAGCAGAGTAAACTGAGTTTTGGCAAGACAATCGTGAGAATGAACAGTCTGCCGACTCAATAAAACCCTTCTGCTGTTGTTGTTTGCTCTCTCTTGGATGTTCGACTTGCACCCACTACACGTCACAACAAGCGTTAGCGGGCAGTTTCTGGTGGAATGGAAAACCGACAAGGATTTTGGATTGAACATGGACTACCCTCGCACTCGTTATCGATAGGACCAAGCAAAAACGGATCGAAATTGCTACGAACCTCATCGGAGTATTGCCGGAAGAAAACAGTCAAACAGCTGAACGGCTAGTAGATCAGACAAAGGCAGGAATAGGCACCGTCTACACGGGGTTCAGGATATCGTGCAAACTGATGGCGCTTCCAGATACGCAACGGTCTCCACCCTGTGCAGTGTACATTGTATATGGCGGAGGAAACCTCGTTACACAGTGCGCCGTCGTCGTACGATTCATCTTTTAGCGTCGGACTTTAAGGTGATTACTGTATTACAGGTTCGGTCTAGTACTGTATTACAGGGTAGCCTGTTTATCTGTCTGTCTGTTTGTCTGTCTGTCTGTCTGCCTGTCTGTCTGTCTGTTTGTCTGTCTGTCTGTCTGTTTGTCTGTCTGTCTGTCTGTATTTTTGTCTCTTTGTCTCATTGTCTGTTTGTCTGTCTGTTTGTCTGTTTGTTTTTCCTGTCTGTCTGCCTGTTTGTCTGTTTGTCTGTTTGTCTGATTGTCTGTTTGTCTTTCTGCTTGCCTGTTTGTCTGAACTCTGAATTAGTGGTCTGTATTTCTTGTACATATCCGTCTGATTGTCTATCTCTGTGAATCTGATTGTCTGTCTGAATTATACCCTGCTACTGTAATACAGCAAGCACCTTAAAGTCTGACGCTGAAAGATATTATCCCACGAAGACGGCGCACCATCTAACAGGGTTTCCTCCGACATATAAAATGTGTATACAAGAAAGCGCTAATCGAGTGAGGCTGTACACCAGCCGAAGTAAATGGCCTAAATCGGTAGCGCTATCTTATGGCCACGTGTGTGTCCGCGATCTTAATCGAAGTTCAGAGCCAGTCAGCTTTTGCAGATGTGAGGTCATTTCCGCAGGGCATTTCCGTAGGGAAAAAATTTGCGAACTAAATGTCGGGTCAAAATGAGACGACCTCTCTAGACAAATCCC
>LRSR01014878.1:0-38114 GCA_001579985.1 Hypsibius dujardini | reverse complement strand
ATCGCCTGACCTACTTCGACGCTCCCGGACGCGCCGAACTGATCCGATGGACATTCGCGTTTGCCGGACAAGAATTCGAAGACGTTCGCATCCAGGGCTCCGACTGGCCGTCCTTGAAAGGCACAACTCCGCACGGAACTTTGCCGATCCTCGACGTCGATGGAAAGATCATCCCGGAGAGCATCACCATTGCGCGCTACGTAGCTCGACAGACCAACCTGGCTGGGAAAGACAACTTTGAAGCAGCCCTTGCTGGTGAGTAAAACTTTTAGCTCTTCGTAATCGGAATGGGTACACCTTAAATCATATAGAAACATCCTATTCATAAACTTGAAGCTATTTAAATATCGATGTTTTTCAGATGCGGTGGTGGATTATGTCAACGATGCTGCAAGAGCGTTTTCCGCCCTCGACAGCGAGAAAGACGAAAAGAAGAAGATTGGATTGCAGGAAGACTTTGTCAAGACTAAACTGCAGGCCTACTTGAAGGTCCTCGAGCATTACTTGCAGTTGAATCCGCACGGAGACGGATTCATCGTGGGTAGCAAGCCCACTTGGGCTGACTTTGCGGTCACTATTTTCCTCCGCAACTCAGCCTTCGATTCGTCTTTGTTGGACAATTATAAGCTGCTGAAGGCCCACCAAGAGCGCGTTCTTGGGCTGAAACCCATCAAGGAGTGGATCCAAAAGCACACCAAGAACTGACCACGTGACATGAAGATGGAACAGAAAAAGATCTCTCGTCCATATGGGCACTACCATTTGCGGAAGTAGAATCGATCGATAATACTTTAATCGACCTTGCACGTGCACCCGTTTTAACAAATACACTTGCATGGTTGCTTTCAAGGTTACTCACGAGCTTCATGGATTCTCTCACTGCTAGAGGAGGTTTTGTTCTTTACAAGCAATAGTCTATTTCACAATTGGCTTGTTTGTTTATCGATCCATGCACATTTCAGTCAATGAAAACGTCTCTAAACGCAGTTCATGCATGTATACCTTATCATCACATTTTCTACACCGGAATAGAGTACAACATAGAAATACTTCCTCCATCGACCTTGGAAACGATTTTCTTCCTATAAAATTAAAGACAAATTGTAAATTTTAATTGTAACTGAAGCCAAAAGCTTCAATTTATTATCCTTATTTCACGAATTCCTATTTTTTTAATTATACTAACCAGGGATGGGTTTCAAAGCGGAAATTCAGAATAACGCCCTGTTGTTTCGCTCAATTAGTCCCATAGTTGTTTATGGTTTGTTTTAAGTTTTGAAAACACTGGCTGATTTCGGTTTCCCAGACTTTCATTGTACGACAGCCAATTTTTGACACAATTTTAAAATAACATTCTTTGACGCTAACTTAGGAAAAATTTAATAAAAAAACAATGGGCAATAACATAACTTTTTTACGAGGTCCAGGGGCGGTGCCACACAATACCTAGAGGGTTTTTCTGCATTTTCGTTTTGCTAGTGCTAAAGAATGCTACAGCACACAAGTATACAGTGGCTCCGCCCCTCGAGCTCCTAAAACAAATAGCTATTGCCGATCCATTTTATGTTAAACTCTAGACAGGACAGGGTAAAAAAACGTTACTTAAAATGTGCTTTGAAAATTGGGTCTTTTACAGTGAAATTAAGGGACAGTGGAATCTGGCAGTCGTTTCCAAACTTTAAAAATCCAAGAAGCAAAAGTTCTTGTTACCACAACAAAGAAATAAATTTTTATAGTTGTCATAAATACGGGATTGTTTGAAAAAGAAGATTCTGATGCTGAATTTTTGCTTTGAAACTCATCCTTAGTCAACCTAACATCGTCTCGAAGTCTTTCACAAAATACATGGTTATTTCCACAACAGTTATATGGATATTAAGCAACGGTATTTTAATCCTAATTATTACGCGTTCAGTTACGAACGGACAACACCGTTCGTCGCACGTAATTAGGTCAAACATAAAGCTTTTTTTTCTTTCTTTTCCTTTCTCGGCATCTTAAGGCGAGGCCAAGTCGGATGCCAACTGGGCAGTCGGAGTTTTGGTCTTGTGTTACGTGTTGGTTTATGCATGTGTAGAATAATATGGTATGTGTATATATCTAATAGAGTTCCTTTACGTTTAGTTGAAAAACGTTCAAACATCACGGTTTTTTGACCCGAACTAACTGCCCGGCCTATGAAAGCCAATCAACTGTAGTGCTAAACTGTAGTGTTTGTAAGGTCGCTGTTCATTTCTCTTACCATCCAATTTGTAATGCTGAAGTAATAGCAACAGTAACGAAAATCTTTCAGAAACGCTAGCCAGTGGCATTGCTCTTTTTAGTACTAGTCGCATCAAGTATGTTTAAAGACATAGATTGTCTTGCGTGAAACGTTAAAGTATGCCAATGGAGTGCATGAAATATTACATAATAACGGTGGGATGGGCATTACGCTGTTGGAAGGGTACAGCCTTCAAAAAACAATTCAAGCGTTAGCGGAATGTTTCTGCAGCCATTCCTTGATTGCCTTCAGCTCGTGCACACGTTTATGATGAGCATTCAGCAGTGCATAGTTATCCAGCAGCGTGGTGTCGAACGCCGGATTGTCCACGAAAACAGTCAAGGCAAAATCCGCCCACGTCGGCTCGTTGCCAAACAGAAAGCCCTCTCCGTTGTTGTTTGCCGCCAGATGGCGCTCCAGTCCCTGTAAGTACGGCTGCAGTCCCACCTTGATGTACTCCTCCTTCAGGGCGGCTTTTTTCTTCTCATCCGGCTCGGCTCGCAGCGCCTGCAGACCCTTTTGGGCATCCCCGAGATAATCGATCAAGGCATCTAAAATTCAAGAGAAAATTGTGCCTCTTCTGCTATTGTTCTTTGGATAAATAGAACACCGAAAAAAATGAAAGCTTTAGACTACAGATGGCAAAAACTGCCAAAATCATTTATCTTTTCAGTAAAAAAAACTTGAACATTTTTCATTTTAGCTCACTAATTTTTCGCACTAGTAATATTTTTAGAAAAATTAATTGCTTAATGTTAATTTTATTGGTTTTTCCAAGTTAAATTGTTAACTGAAATGTTATTTCGGTACTGTGAAAAAACTAAGAAACTTTTGAAAACAGACAAGCCCCCAGACGTCTTAATTGAACTTTATTTTATTATCATTTTTTATTTAAATTGTGTCAGTTGAGTTTTCTTACCGATTCGGGCAGACTCAAAATTATCCTTGCCGGCTAAGCCAGTTTCTCGTGCGGCGAACCGTGCGATGGCAATGCTCTCCGGGAGGGGTTTTCCATTCACTTCGAGGTAAGGCAATTTCCCGGTGGGTGTTTTAGGCTTCAATGCCGGCCAGTCTGCTCTGTTAACTCGGAAGTCCTCAAACTCTCTCCCAGCATAGGCGAAGATCCAACGAGTAAGTTCAGCCCGGCCGGGCACGTCAAAATACACTAGCTTAAAGTGGGGAGCCATTTTCTTACTCGAAGAGCTCGGGAAACCTGTTTTGATTTCGAAGTCGAAGAAAGACTGAAAATTACATTTGATTTTCAAGGCGTTTATATTCGTGTCTCACAGCGGTGCCACATTTTATGTGTAAATAATCTCGCTGAATACGATTATGATTACGACTATGTTATCGCCAATTTCGCCCGAGTGATAATGTGCGAATAAAGCGGGCGCAACCTGACGAAGCAAACCTGTGAATTATCACAACAATGTCTGTTGCAAACCGGTCCGACACAAAATCTTAAACGAAGCGCGACCGCATCGTCATTGCGCCCATCAAACACGGGGGTTCAATATATGCACTGCTTCACAAGAAAAGCATTCGTCGTACATTGTTTAAATAATTATGTATCAGACACGCTACCGAGTGGAGCACTCAACGATCGTAAGTGAGGTTGCATTAACTCTCCGGTAACCAGGTGTTTTGGGTATACGGATAGAACCGGGTCTAGCAAAACTTTGCTAGATAAGGGAAAGTGCTGAATGATTCCTCGCAAATCCTAACGGAATCGTTAGGAAAATTCCCCACAACCATCAAATGTAACCGTTTCAGTGGTAGTGGGAACCGTGGCGCCGCTGACAAAAAATGGACTAAAAACAGTCAAACAAGTGACTACACAGTCACGAAATGTCAGTTACACGTCATTCGTAGTGGTTACAACCAGTGGTAGCGCAGCGAATCATTAGGCAGAGTTCTAACCTTTTCTTAATGGTTGATAATTTTTAACTCCGCTTGTATTTACTCGAATACTGCAATACCAGTTTTACTAGATGCACTAAGAACCAATTTCAAGTCCCTTATTTTTTCGATACTGAGAAAAAAAATGTCGACACGTGGGACTGGATGTTGTTCGGGCGGTCCAAGTGTTAGCAAGGTGGTGCTAAGTAGGTTCCTACCCCTTTGAGAAGTTTTTTTGAAAATTTGTTTTTTGAATCTAAATAAATATGGGGTAAAAATATCAAAGCAAAAAACCGCAAACGAAAAGACCCAGAACTCGTGCTGAAAATCGAATGTGACCGTCAAATCTAGCAAGTGTATGCTGGCTGGTTCTCAGAGGGTTAAACGTCACGGGCAATTATGTAGAAATGTTACAACTTCCTAGAGGCTTAACGGAGAGGGGAGGGCCATTCGCCCAACTGCCCTCTATCGAATTAATTCCAGGCGTTGCGAGGGCACTTTTAACTAGTTTTATTCAGATTTTGCGGTAGGGGGGGGGGGATCTTTTTCACCAGCAAAATTGAAACAAAATCATGGCTGCTCCTGTACTGGAGTACTGGAGGACCATTAAATCAATATTAAATTAATCTCTTGTCATTTTTTTCCGAATGTTCATGGATTAATTACTTGTTTTGCAAGTGTTTTTTAGCCCTCAATTTAATTCGTTAACAGCCATTGACTCTGAAGTGTCGACAGAGCACCTTTCACAGTATGTTGGCTCTTAAACCGTTTCGACGGTTTCGGAAAAGTCAATCGTGTTCAAACCTTCAGATGCTGCTTGCAAAATACATTTCATTGCCGCATAGAAATGATCAAAATTAAGACCCTCGTGTACATGTTGATAACGGAGATCACCGAATGCGGACAGAGGCAGATGGTTGAAACGAATTAAAACGCCGTTCGTGTTGTCGCTCAGAGATCCGTCATTATTTCTACACCAATGGATGACGAAATAGAAAATTAATCAGTTACATTCTAAGCTGGAATTATCGGCTTGATCATTGGCCTGACTAAGGCACTTAAGGAATAAGCATATACTCATGTACATTAAAGTATTCGTAAAATGTATCGTCTTGCTGTAACTAGAATCATTGCCAAGGGATCGAGCTGGAATTACGCTGGGTTTTTCAGTATCCTTCTCCGGGCTCTTTCGGCAATTAGGATTCTTTGCCGGGACGTCACATCTCCTGCCTAACGGGTCATAGACAAATCCCCCTGGACATTGGCTAACGTAAACGACTCCATCATGATCGCATTTGACGAACGACACACAGTCCGGCGCCGTATAAAAGCCTGTTCCGTTGACGCAGAGATCTGGTCGGAGACCAAGCGGGACATCGCTCCTGCTTATCATAACTTTGGAAGCAGAACGAAGAGATCAGTACGGATTATCTCATACTATCAGTATTTCAAATGCTCAATACCTTGCTCCATTTCAGGGGCGTCCACGATGGTCCCATTCAACTTAAGTCCCGTTATTCGAGATGACATACGACCATATTCCATGCGGAATACGAATCGAAGCTGGATCCATGAAATAGTTCAGTATGAGGTTAAACTTTTAATTCGGCTAACGGGCAAAATCGCGTTTAATTCGGCTAGGGGGGCGCAAGTGTCGCACTTCTCACTACAAGAATGAACGCACCTGCTGTCAACTGCAATATGTGCCTGTGTGTGTCTGACAAGAGTGTGTAGACTGTAAGGTGTGCTAGTATGCCTGAGCTGAATCTGCGAGTGGCGCCTCTACAGCCTCAATTCCGTCTCTTTTACAGCAAAATGTTTTCTTATTCTTTCAAAACAATCGTCTAAGCTCTACAAAGGTATTCCTGCCCCTCTCTCAATTTCTTCTTTTTGGCAAAATTGTGTTTGACTTTATCAAAGTTTCAACGTCTGTATCCAAGTCACTGACACTGAGGGAGCTTGGAGCCGAATTAAAAGTTTTACCTCGTACACAAAGTTAGAGAGTGCAACACGTTAAGAACGTTATTAATATAAGATTTAACACGTTAAAATTTAGTACTCGTACCTTAAACGTGCCCATCTCGGGAGTAAGGCCAACCGTGGCCTAGTCCCACTCCTGAGTATGTTCGCTCCATAATATTTTCTCGTGTAGTACGCTGACTTCACTGTTTTTGTAGTACGATGGTATACACACTAAGCGGACTTGGTCGTAGGCTGAAAACGTCAACATATTTAATAACCCAATGTATGCAGAATATCAAAATATGTTTTGACATAAAAATTTTAAGTTGAACTTAAGGTTTGAATTCCCTACCAATATTTGTCGATCCACAAGAAGCCCGTTTTATTTTCAGTGTGCAGTCTTTTGAATTTTAAGCAGGTTAATTTTTAAAATTTTTGTTTTGAAACATTTATTTATTGGGTCTTACGTACATACACTCCAGTGCCTAAAGTAGAAGGAAAACGTGCTTCCAGCAGAGACTTGAATTTCCGGGCTCTCCAGGAAAGCGAACGTCACTCCAAACGGGGTGGTAATGATCGCGTAATTGTGATAACCTATTACGGCCAATGAAAACAACTCATGTCTTAATGTACAAGAAGGATTTCTCAATTATTCTACCTGTCGGAATCAGCACTGGGAAACTCGACAGATTGAAGTTGTAGTTGATAGCGTCAACCGAGCCGCTGGCCGTTCTCCAATTGGCCGATGGAGCCGATGGAATCCATCCACAGAAATTGCCCGGTGTTGAAAAGTCACAATCAATCGACGCGGCAAATGCAACAGCAGCTGCAATTTTAATTAATGACGTAAGAATAGAAGGGAAGATTAGAATCTGACTTGGGAAAATTTTTGGAGAGGGAATCCAAAACTTTTCCGCTCTATATTTTGTCAGTAGAGATATATTTATGATGACTTTCAATAATGAATATTATCGGCCAGGATACGAAAGCTTTTTTTCGCAGAATTTCAAACTTTCCCTGATTTTGACTGTAAAAATTTCAGTTTCGGGCAATGATTAAATTAACAAAGTTTTGACAGTGATCTTCTGAAACTTCAATTTTGAAATCTATTAGCCTCAACAGAATATTTTTTTATAGAGACCGTATAAAAATTCGTCAGATTAAATTATTCTGCAAAAAGGAAATTTTTGCGGTCAAAATCAGGAAAAATAGGATTTTCCAGTGTTTCTCCAACTTTGAAATTCTGCGATTTTTTTTTTCATATCTTGACCGATGAAATTAATTTTGAAAATCGTCACAATAATAGCTTTATTAAAATAATGCAAGGTGAGTCATTCTGAATGTTCTCTAAAATTCATCCCAAATGAGCGAGGTCAATGAAAAAGTAAATTCTTACCGAATAGACTGGAAGATCCGAATAATAAGGCTACCCTGCCGACGTTCATGCTTCTCAATCGCAAACAATCAGGAGAACTGCACAATTCCAATGTAATTACAAACCACCAATGCGTTAATTGTAGTGGGAATTCACAAAGACAATTTTAGAAAGTAAAACTCTCGATTTTGCGTGCACTTGTACAGATCTGACCTCTCTACAGGAAACATATAGTGGTTACTATATCTATGTCGGAACTGAGTTTACAGCAGACACCCCAGCCGATAGCCTTTACAATGGTTTATCCTGATCTTCATTAACAATGATATCGTTTAGGGATGACTACCGATTAATCAGTACCACATCCACAAACACGTTTGCCAATGTGATCCAGATGTGAAAACGGATGCAGATACGCAGTAGAAGGAGGGAAACTTAAAACAATAATTTAAGGTTAGAAATTCTTCCTCCTAGGAAGAATGAAATGTGTTGGGATTAGACGCATTCACTTATCAGCGACTTCCGTGAAGATTTTATGCGTGGTGTTTGGAATGTGACCTCCCGGTCACTCAATTTGATTGTAACATATTCTGACACGCTTTCCAATTTTCTGTACATTAAGCCTTGAAGTTACGGTATGCTAATTTATTGAGTGCAACTATTTTCCAACAAGGGAAGATTTTCACACCAAGAATTATTTCGAGATACAAGATCTACAGTACATTGACCGATATTCATGATTATTTTGGAAATACATCTTTGCGTTTTTGTTTCGAGAATGTTCCTTGATCAAAATTTCAACTTTGCAAAAGAATTGGGCCATGAATTTTTTTTTATTTTCACTGAAAAAATTCCTGCTTTTAAACATCGTTTTTGTTAAATATATTTGAAGAACTAGACGTCAACTCTTGTTTTAAATCACCGCGTGAGCGCATTTTTTTAACCTACCTGCCTCATACTTGTAGTTATACACATATACCTAGCTCCAACCACCATCCTACCTTAATGGTACTAATTGTTCTTATTGTTCACTTATTGTAATTAAACTTTTTATTCTCGAGTTTTTGCCAACTTGGAAATTTTGCAAAAACTCATATCTTGACTGAGAAATTTGATTCTGAAATTTATCGTTAATATAGTTCTATTAACAAAGCATAAAGACATTCTAAGTTCTCCGTGCATATTCGGTCCGCATGATATCCACACCCATTTTCCCGCCAATTCCTCGCCTGAAGTCACAGCAGCATGTTTCTCGGAATTGCAGTGTGCTGAGTTTTCGTCATTTTACGCTAATAAGCAACAATAATTTGAGCTGATGTGATCCAATTACAGATTAATAATTTCCCCATGACTGTTCTCACTCTGACGTGTACGTCAATGAGACGATGGCTGTCTGCGAAGACAATTTGATAACGGACTAACGAGAACGCGGAACTCAAGAGCTAAAAAATTTAATTTGGTGATTTGCTTCGCGCGAGGGAACATAGTCAAATGTCTTCCATTAACCGTCTACATTTTGTAGAAGTTGCTGCACCTTCTGTGTCTGGCTGCCTTAATTATATTTGCCTGAGTGGATTCTTAAATTTCGGATATAGCGGTTTTATCGACCTTAACCGGGCTACACTAAAATGTCACAATTTAAGATGGGTTAAGGTTTTTTAGATTATTTAAACAAAAAGAAGAAAAAAACCCATTAAGGACGCTAAGGATAACATAAATTAATCCCTAGTTTGAGAGATAGAAGGCAACGTGGGACAACATCAGCAACGTGGGGGGCAACGTCGGCAAAATGGAGCAACGTCTACTAACGTAAAATAATAATAAAAACAAATGTACAAATCAGGCCGCAAGTGACACTTCGTTGCCTCCTCCTCACCCCGTCAACAGCAGACCCTGACACGACTTACAAGGGATCAATTATCTTTGTCAAATTCAAATTGTGCCTAAACTTATTTCTATGATCTGATATGATATGAGACTATATCCCCAACTATGGTTTGGAAAATATGACTTGCGGCAGTGGGGCCCATATTCAATGGGAAATGAGTCTGGAAGAATCTGTTGCGACACTTACTGTAACATTGCTCATGGTCGATTGTTTGATTGATGAACGGGTTTGAGTTCTTCATTGTAAACCCGAATAATTGTTTCTCATCGCTCGCACCAAATTGAATGATTTGATTAACATCAACAAAATATTTGATTTATGCGTTATTCTGCGTTCACGAATTAATGCAAACACCTTTGTACGTATCGTACAAGGAAATAATCTCTGTTGAAGTGCGGGAAAGCTAATTGATTTGAAACATATAATATCAATATTGATCAAATGGAAGCGCGGTCACAGGATCCATTTGCGTGAGCCAGCAATTATTTCACGTGTCTAATACAAATTCTCTCAATTACAGCAATCATAACCGTCGATTACGGATATCGTTTAGCATGATTTTCGATTGAATTATCAAGAATTTCAATTAAAAGGTTCCATTGAGGGGAACATGCGTCAACACATGATCCCAGATTCTGTGAAACGTGTTCGGTTTTGAGATTCACGAGGCGCAGCACAAGCAGGCAACATTCTTGACATAGGTAATTTTCCGCAACCACACAAAGCTGAAGGGACATATTCCTTGAATGTGAGGTCTTTTTAATGGGGCTCGATTTTAATCTGGTATTGAGATTACTTATCTATACTTTCGAGCTATCATTGGGGGTAGCCCATTTGTAGAGATTAATTCAAAATATTTTACCGATACCGTTTCAGTTCATTTATCAAAGGTACCACTTCGTTTGAAGTTTATAACACGATCTACAGTAGAGGAAAAATATTAAGCCAACTTCGAATCCTTCTTATTTTCACCCGGAGCAAACTGTTTTGTGAAATGGCTTTTTGTGGAGGCGCCGTGATGGTTTGTCTTATTATATGTACAGGCACACTTCAAATTACTTGCCAGGAGACCTCTCGGTTTAAGGATGATATTATTCAAGTTGAAATAGCGTCTGTGGGCCACATTTATCCCGACAATTCGGGATGTCTACCCTACACCGGTCCAGCTCAAGATATCGCGCTAGAAATGATACAGCGCAAGTACGAAGGGGTCTTTAATTTCTCTCTGGAGTATCTCTTTGATCGCAAAATAAAGTCGTGCAACGAACTCGGCGACAACGCGGTCAATTTGCTGGCGCCTTGGTTGTTCAAGCCACAGAATGATAAAACCGTTCGGGCTCTAGTATTTCCATGTGAGTTTTCTATTGAGTTCCACATCTGGCGTTCCCTTACCCGTAATGTTGTTTAGCTTGCACGGACCCGGAGACTTTTTCCCTCAACCAACTGGCATCTGAGCATAACCTGCTGATGATCACGAGGTAAGGTTTTAAATCAAAATTAAAGACTTGTTACATTCAGAATTTCGGTGCTTTTTTTAATTTGCTTTAGTTGGAAATTGATTTTTTTTCAGCATCGACAATCAAAATGTTATAAGGGAGAAGAATTTGAGCCCGACATTCATCTCCGTTAGCCATTACTCAGACGGCGTGTATTTCGATTTTTACCGGGCCATCGTGACGACCTTTAAATGGTTGTCGGTGTTTGTTTTGATCGACGACTCGACGGTGTCTCAGTTTTATTCCATCGTCAGTCGAATCGTCGTACAAAGCCTGTACACCATACCCAACCAGACTGTCACAGTCCGGCACATACAGAAACCACTATCGATCCAATTCCAAGAAGCCCTTCGGGAATTTCAATCCGTGAGCCGAGGTATTCATAGTTATTTTGCCTCTTTGCCTTGATCCTACCATGAGTGTTTCGATCTGTAAACACCCTAGACGAGCCTCTATGTGTAGTATAATACATATTTGGCGGCAGTTTTGTGCGTTTGTTTAAAGAACGGGTCCGGCCCATCAGGCTTGGTAGGATGATGGCCCTGTTCATGTTATTTGGGTTACCCAGAAATCCGACCAGGCAAAATGGCAGCATTATTTGTGTTACAGTTCTGCTGTTCTTTGGACGAGCTGAACATGCGCGGTCTTTGCTCGTAAGTCACGTTTTAGCTTCCTCCACCACACCATCAAATTTTTTGCATGAAGAGCTTAGTAATAAGCTTTTTTCAACACAGAAACAAACTCATCACCAAAATGGCTTACAGTTCTAAACGAAAGGAATTTTTGCAGGCGGGGGGGGGGATTCAGTTTTGGAATACAAATTTTATTTTTATGAATTAAAAAGAGCGTTGCTTTCATTTGCTTTACTGATGAACAAATATTCACATCGCTCTTCAGTTCAACAAACAAACCCCAAGTGGCTTGGTACACAGCTTTTACCTCAACTTCATATGAAGAACCCTGCTTCGGCATGCCAAATCTTTATTTTTTACAGACATGACCCAACCATACACTATCAATTGTTCAAATGGTAATGTCGAGTTTTCGCTATTACTTTGTAGATCAACGCCCTTTCTCTTAATATGACTGACGGAGAATATGTAAGAATATTTACTCCGAACTTTACTCGTATTTCTAATGCAACTTTGGGAGCTGATGACGATGGATGTTTTCAGGTTTACATCACCACAGAATGTTTTGTTTACCCTCTATTTTATGGCACACTCGATTGGCGGTACGGCGACGAAAACGACAAGGTAAAACAAACAAGCCGGAAACGAACCACAATTCTAGTTTTCTATTCTTCCAGATTGCGAGAGATGCATTTGAGTCCCTTCTCGTCATCAGACCCGTGGATTTTAACGAGACTCTACCACCAGGTGGCGCTATGGATCCCGCCGAACTCTCACGGCGAGCGCTTTCAAATTACAATTTTTCTTTACCTCTAACTGAGCAGGTAGCGTGTTAATTTTAACCCTGATATGAACAATACATATCAGGAGTTAAGTTTTTGCAGCCCTTACCGAATCTCATCGCCCCGTATCTTTCAATGGAGATGTTCGCGCAGGTGCGTATCAGTTCTTCTTCAAGAAGTCTTATGAATGTAATGCTTTGAGCATCATGTTTTGTTTTGTGCGCTGCTAGGTCTTGAATGAATCATTTGTCAAGTACGGGTCATCTAGTCTCAACGACGGCCGACATTTGGCGGGCATGTTTATTAATGAGACCTTTGATACCTTCGTGGGGAAGATCGTGATTGACGGATTCGGACAACGTACAGTGGATTTCACATTGTCGGGGTTTGATGCTACAAACATAACCTTTTCAGTAAGAATTCAGTGAGAATGATTGAGTTAACCAGTGGCGTATCAGTTGATTAACCCCCGAAATACGATAAAACTTCGCCTAAACGAGAAAGGATTAGACATTTCCATCCCGTGTTTCTTCATAGCCGTTCCTGTTCATGAACGCAAAGACTGGTGAAACGCAGGTTCTGAGGGATTTCTCTTGGACCAAGGGAAAGACATGGCCGCCTCGGAATAAGCCGAAATGTGGCTTCAGTGGAGATTCTTGGGACTGCCGGACGACCACCAATACATGTAAGTGATTTACAGATATATATTTGACTAACTTGAGCAAGAAGGATTTTCGATTGCGGTATATTATTTTGCACTTGCGAATATGTTTCGCAATATTCAAGTTTGGCTTAAGGCTTTTAGCAAGTTTAAGAAAAAAAGTTGCTTTCTGAAAATATTGGGGGGAATACAAAAAATTTAGAACTTGCTGATGAATGAATCAGTCCAGCCTAAACGTTTTTTCTAAAACTGCAGATGTGATTTCCAGCTCAAAACCCCAATATAAAATTATAATATATAAATTGGTAATTGTGAGAAAAAACCACGCCAATCGGAATGAAAAATTTCCATCCTTGCCCAAGTGAGCCTCATTTAACATTCATTCAACATCTAATTGAAACTCATGGTCTCGCCTAGTGCTCTCGGGTTTTCTTCCTGCCTTCCCCATTATGACGTTGCTGGCTTTGTTTGCACTCTTCTGTTGCTACAGGTATGAATACAAGGAGATGAGTCAGCAGTTCCTTACATACACTCTGATAGTGACACTTAGCTTTGTTATAGATCCCATTACTTATCTGAAAAGGCGTCATCCAGTTACATTCTTTGGAAGCTTGACGAGGTCCTACTACTGCCTGCACTTCCTAACGTGACCGATTCTGACCTCTTGAGCATATAATTTCCCATCAATTAGTCAAAGTCTTACCCATGTGTAGCCTTTTATTTTGGATGTCATTTGAAACTTGATCTCGAATAAACACAATTTATTAGTCAGGATATGAAGAGATTTTTCGGTATTATTTCGAATTTGGCAAAACACAGGAAAATTCCTGGCACTAGCAGAATATTTTTTGGATGTCATGGGCGGAGCTATACATCATTTCTGAAATGTTACTGAAAAATGTCACTGAAAAAATTCCTGCTTTTAAACATCGTTTTTGTTAAACATATTTGAAGAACTTGACGTCAACTTTTGTTTTAAATCACCGCGTCAGCGCATTTTTTTAACCTACCTGCCTCATACTTGTAGTTATACACTTATACCTAGCTCCAACCACCACCCTTCCTTAATGATACTAATTGTTCTTATTGTTCACTTATTGTAATTCAACTTTTTATTCTTGTGTTTTTTCCAACTTGGAAATTTTACAAAAACTCATATCCTTACCGAGAAATATAATTCTGAAATTTATTGTTAATATAGCTCTATTAACAAAGCATAAAGACATTCTAGGTTCCCGTGCATTTTCGGTTCGCATCATATCCACACCCATTTCTCCGCCAATTCCTCACCTGAAGTCACAACAGTATGTTTCTCGGAATTGCAATGTGCTGATTTTTCGTCATTTTACGCTAATAAGCAACAATAATTTGAGCTGATGTGATCCAATTACAGATTAATTATTTCCCCATGACTGTTGCCACTCTGACGTGTACGTCAATGAGACGATGGCTGTCTGCGAAGACAATTTGATAATGGACTAACGAGAACGCGGAACTCAAGAGCTACCAAATTTAATTTGGTAATTTGCTTCGCGCGAGGGAACATAGTCAAATGTCTTCCATTAACCGTCTACATTTTGTAGAAGTAGCTGCACCTTCTGTGTCTGGCTGCCTTAATTGTATTTGCTTGGCACCACAAGCAGTCCATCTGAATTTTGTTCTCAAAATTATTTTAATTGTAGCGTTCAATCCTCCATTAAAAACAATTTTTTGGCTCAATCGTATTATTGGAAGATTAACTCTTTTGAGTTTTGTAAATTGGCTGACGTAAGCCGTTGTCTTAGAAATCTCATTATTTATTGGAGACTCCTTTTCCAAAACGTCTTAGGAACACGCAAGGTCACTAAAATAAAATGTACAACGTGTATTTACTTCCACGTTATCGTACCAGAAACCAAATATTAGAAAATCTAAAATTAAGAAATGATCAGTTAAAATCTGATACCTCGCTGCACCCATACCGCCATTTTCGTAAATTTATCCATTCACTTTAGGAAATTTCTGTCGCATGATTCTGCGGTCAGAAAGGATTTCAATGTTTTAGCATGTGAAAAGCCAATTAAGCATCTGTGAACAGGAAATGTTTAAGCAGATTTTGGATACACCAATTTACAGGAATCATATTGCAAAACTGGATGACAATTGGCGTTCACAACGGGACGTCCCACAAAAAAGGGCTACCCTTCAAAGGTCGACTCATTTGTTCTAGCAGATAGCAGTTCATTATTGCAATAATTTTAGTCTAGAACAAAAGGGTAAACATGTTAAAAATTTTTATTAAAGTTTCGAAAGTGCAGACAGAATAATTTAGATCGTCAAACAAATAAAGGAAAATTAGAAAGTCTGGGACACCGTTGAAAGCCAATCGTCTTTTTTACTTCCGTCGCGGTCATAAAAAAACTTTAACATCGGCTGGCCCATGTATCCACTGAAAAACTTGTTAAGTTAGTCCAGAAATAAAGTCCACACCTGGTAAATTACTCTGAATTATGTTTATTAAGTGGATGTGGTGCCAGACTTTTACGAGTGGATTCTTGAATTTCGGATATAGCGGTTTTATCGACCGTAACCGGGATACACTAAAATGTCACAATTTAAGATGGGTTAAGGTTTTTTTAGATTATTTTAACAAAAAGAGGAGAAAAAAACCATTAAGGACGCTAAGGATAAAATAAATTAATCCCTAATTTGGGAGACAGAAGGCAACGTGGGACAATATCAGCAACGTGGAGGGCAACGTCGGCAAAATGGGGCAACGTCTATTAACGTAAAATAATAATAAAAACAAATGTACAAATCAGACCGCAAGTGACACTTCGTTGCCTCCTCCTCACCCCGTCAACAGCAGACCCTGACACGACGTACAAGGGATCAATTATATTTGTCAAATTCAAATCGTACCTAAACTTATTTCTATGATCTGATATGATATGAGACTATATCCCCAACTATGGTTTGATAAATATGACTTGCGGCAGTGGGGCCCATATTCAATGGGAAATGAGTCTGGAAGAACCTGTTGCGACACTTACTGTAACATTGCTCATGGTCGATTGTTTGATTGATGAACGGGTTCGAGTTTTGAGTACTTCATTGTAAACGCGAATAATTGTTTCTCGTCGCTCGCACCAAATTGAATGATTTGATTAACATCAACAAAATATTTGATTTATGCGTTATTCTGCGTTCACGAATTAATGCAAACACCTTTGTACGTATCGTACAGGGAAATAATCTCTGTTGAAGTGCGGGGAAGCTGATTGATTTGAAACATATAGTTATCTTGTTGATCGAATCGAAGTGTGTTCACCGAATTCATCCGTGTGAGCCGGCAATTATTTCACGTGTCTAATACAAGTTCTCTCAATTACAGCATACATAACGGTCGATTACGGATATTGTTTCGTATGATTCTCGATTGAATTATCGAGAATTGTAATTAAAAGGATCCATTGAGAGGGGCATGCGTCAACACATGATCCCAGATTTTCTGAAACGTGTTCGGTTTTGAGATTCACGAGACGCAGCACAAGCAGGCAACATTCTTGACATTCTTGACATACGTAATTTTCCGCAGCCACACAAAAGCTGAAGGGACATATTCCTTGAACGTGGGATCTTTTTATTGAAGCTCCATCTTATTCTGGTATCCAGATTACTTGTCTATACTTTAAGCTATCTTTGGGGGTAGCTCATTTAAATAGATTAACTCATAGTGTTTTTACCGATACCGTTCCTGTTCATCTATCAAAGGTATCACTTCGTTTGAAGTTAATAACACGATCTACAGTACAGGAAAAATATTAAGCCAACTTCGAATCCTTCTTATTTTCACCCGGAGCAAACTGTTTCGTGAAATGGCTTTTTGTGGGGGCGCCTTGCTGGTTTGTCTTATTATATGTACAGGCACACTTCAAATTACTTGCCAGGAGACCTCTCGGTTTAAGGATGATATTATTCAAGTTGAAATAGCGGCTATGGGTCACATTTACCCCGACAATTCAGGATGTTTACCCTACACCGGTCCAGCGCAAGATATCGCGCTAGAAATGATACAGCGCAAATACCAAGGGGTCTTTAATTTCTCTGTGGAGTATCTCTTTGATCGTAAAATAAGGTCGTGCAACGAACTCGGCGATAACGCGGTCAATTTACTGGCGCCTTGGTTGTTCAAGCCACAGAATGATAAAACCGTTCGGGCTCTAGTATTTCCATGTGAGTTTTCTATTGAGTTCCACATCTGGTCATCTCTTACCCATAATCTTATTTAGCTTGCACGGACCCGGAAACTTTTTCCCTCAACCAACTGGCATCTGAGCATAACCTGCTGATGATTACGAGGTAAGGTTTTAAAATCAACGTAAAACATTTATTACATGCATTGTTTTAGTAAATAATTCATTCGGTTTTTTGGAAACTGTTAAACCTTTCATTCGCAGAAATTGATTTTGTTTTCAGTATCAATAATCAAAATGTTATAAGGGAAAAGAAGTTGAGCCCGACATTCATCTCCGTTAGCCACTACTCCGACGGAGGGTATTTCGATTTCTACCGGACCATTGTGATGGCCTTTAAATGGCTGTCGGTGTTTGTTTTGATCGACGACTCGACGGTGTCCCAACACTACTTTATCGTCAGCCGAATCGTCGTACAAGGCCTGTCCGCCATACCCAACCAGACTGTCACAGTCCGGCACATACAGAAACCACTATCGATCCAATTCCAAAAAGCCCTTCGGGAATTTCAATCCGTGAGCAGAGGTATTCATAGTTATTTTGCCTCTTTGCCTTGATCCTACCATGAGGGTTTCGATCTCTAAACACCCTAAACGAGCCTCTGTGTGTAGCATAATACATATGTGGCTGCAGTTTTGTGCGGTCGTTTAAAGAACAGGTCCGGCCCATCAAGCCTGATAAGATGAGCGGCCTGTTCATGTTATTTGGGTTACCCAGAAAATCCGATCAGGCAAAATTGCAGCCACAAGTGCAGCATTATTTGTGTTACAGTTCTTTTGTTCTTCGGACGAGCTGAACATGCTCGGTCTTTGCTCGTAAGTCACGTTTTAGCTTCCTCCACCACATCATCATATTTTTTGCATAAAGAGTCTAGTGATAAGCTCAACACAGAAACAAACTCATCACCAAAATGACTTACAGTTCTAAAACAAGCCGCTCTCTTTGGTCCTTCGATAAATGCCTCGACACAAGAACTAGGTTGAGAAAAAATAGGGTCATGCCTAAGCATATTAAAAGAAGACCATTAACCAATTTGTTTTGACGATAAGAGCGAAACGAATTTTAGCGGGCGGGGGGGATTCAGTTTTGGAATACAAGTTTTACTTTTATGAATTAGAAAGAGCGTTGCTTCCATTTGTTTTACTGATGAACAAATATTCACATCGCTCTTCAGTTCAACAAACAAACCACAAGTGGCTTGGTACACAGCTTTTACCTCAACCTCATATGAAGAACCCTGCTCCGACATGCCACATCTTTATTTTTTTCAGACGTGACCCAACCATACAGCATCAATTATTCAAATGGTAATGTCGAGCTTTTGCTATTACTTTGTAGATCAACGCCCTTTCTCTTAATATGACTGACGGAGAATATGTAAGAATATTTACTCCGAACTTTACTCGTATTTCTAATGCAACTTTGGGAGCTGATGACAATGGACGTTTTTAGGTTTACATTACCACGGAAAACTTTGTTTACCCTCTATTTTATGGCACACTCGATTGGCGGTACGGCGACGAAAACGACAAGGTAAGACAAGCAAGCCAGAAATAGACCGTGATTCTAGTTTTCTGTTCTTCCAGATTGCGAGAGATGCATTTGAATCCCTTCTCGTCATCAGACCCGTGGATTTTAACGAGACTCTACCACCAGGTGGCGCTATGGATCCCGCCGAACTCTCACGGCGAGCGCTTTCAAATTACAATTTTTCTTTACCTCTAACTGAGCAGGTAGCGTGTTAATTATAATCCACATATGGACAATACATATCAGGACTTAAGTTTTTGCAGCCCTTACCGAATCTCATCGCCCCGTATCTTTCAATGGAGATGTTCGCGCAGGTGCGTATCAGTTTTCCTTCAAGAAGCCTTACGAATGTACTGCTTTGAGCATCATGTTTTGTTTTGTGCGCTGCTAGGTCTTGAATGAATCATTTGTCAAGTACGGGTCATCTAGTCTCAACGACGGTCGACATTTGGCGGGCATGTTTATTAATAAAACCTTTGATACCTTCGTGGGGAAGATCGTGATTGACGGATTCGGACAACGTACAGTGGATTTCACATTGTCGGGGTTTGATGCTACAAACAGAACCTTTTCAGTAATAGTTCAGGGAGGATGATTGAGTTAACCAGTGGCATATCAGTTGATTAACTCCGAAATACGATAAACTTCTTATAAACGAGAAAGGATTAAACATTTCCACCCCGTATTTCTCCATAGCCGTTCCTGTTCATGAACACAAAGACTGGTGAAACGCGGGTTCTGAGGGATTTCTTTTGGATTAAGGGAAAGACATGGCCGCCTCGAAATAAGCCGAAATGTGGCTTCAGTGGAGATTCATGGGACTGCCGGACAACCACCAATACATGTAGGTGACTTACAGATATATATTTATATATACAGATATATATATATATTTAACTAACTTGAGCAAGAAGGATTTTCGATTGCGGTGGTTTTTCCCAAAAATATTTATCCGCCCATTATGATTTTACATTGGAATCTCAGGCAGAAAATCACATTCGCGTTTTCAGAAAAAATATGGAAGAAACAGACTTTTGGCGCCATTTTGTGCCACGGACCTGGGCTTGATTCATTCATTCATTAACAGTTTCTTTATCCTTATCAATATATTCTAGAACGTTAACTTATTTTTTAAATTTATTGGAAAAAGTTCTTTTTCCGGACTTGTTTACCAGTATTTTATTTTCCACTTGCGACAATGTTTCTACTTAAATTCGGATCTATTTTCAAGTTTGGCTTAAGGCTTTTAGCAAGTTTAAGAAAAAAAAGTTGCTTTCTGAAAATATTAGGTGGAATACAAAAATTTAAAACTTGCTAATGAATGAATCAGTCCAGCCTAAACTTTTTTTCTAAAACTGCAGATGTGATTTCCAGCTCAAAACCCCAATATAAAATTATAATATATAAATAGGTAATTGTGAGAAAAAACCACGCCAATCGGAAAGAAAAATGTCTGTCCTTGCCCAAGTGAGCTTCGTTTAACATTCATTCAACATCTAATTGAAACTCATGATCTCGCTTAGTGCTCTCGGGTTTTCTTCCTGCCTTCCCCATTATGACGTTGCTGGTTTTGTTTGCACTCTTCTGCTGCTACAGGTATGAATACAGGGAAATGAATCAGCAGTTCCTTACATACACTCTGATAGTGACACTTAGCTTTGTTATAGGTCCCATTACCTATCTGAAAAGGCGTCATCCAGTTACATTCTTTGGAGGCTTGACGAGGTCCTACTACTGCCTGCACTTCAGAACGTATCGACGAGATTCTCGCAAGACCCTCACATCCAAATCTAGTTTACGACCAATCTTCGACGCGCAGCAAAGAATACTCAACAGGACGAAACAATTTATTTTCGTGTCGTTCAAGGTCAAGACTACGGACAGCCGGTGCAGTTCAGCAGTGCGCAGTTCTTTGCTACGCAGTTTCCACCGCCACGCCAATTTGTTTCGCAGTATCAGCCAGTCATCAAAACACATCTTTCAATCCTTTAAGCGTTATACCGGTTTAAACTATTAATACCAACATGCACCTATATTGCGATAACAATTTACTACTGTGCAGCTCTTTAACTAAACATTTTTAATATTGTTTTTTTTTTTGTGTGGGATGATGAGGAAGTGCATTATCGCTGGGTTCTAAAACAATATTAAAAAACTTTTTTGGGCGGAACTCAAAATTAGTAGATTTTTGCGGCAGGAGAAACACCGAGACGTGTGCAGTCAGTGGGGGTGGTGCTTAAAAAAGACAGCAAGGTGTCGCGACCCATAACGGATTGCAATCTTTCTTTTAATAATTCGTTAAACTCATACATACATGCGGACAAGTTTTCCTTGGAAAGTGTTCAAGGAACTTCAAGCAGTGAACCCCAGGCTGCGTTTTTGCACTGGTGGACATCGAATTAGCGTATCGATGGGTACCTGTCTTCCCCGCACACCGCGAGTTTCATAGTTTCCAGTAGAAATTTAGATGACAAAGATACAGATAGTTTTTACGTTGACAATTTTATATGTTTCAGCTTCAGTATAGCCCTCGAATATTTCACCAGGTACCGCAGGTAGTTTTGCGTATCATGAAGAGTAGCGATACATGTACAGCTTGTTTAGATGTTTACTTATTGATCAGCCGCTCAGCAGCTAAACGTGCAGAGGTTCAACAATTCCTAATATGCGTTTTGCGTTGGCTCGGTTTCGCAATCAACTGGGGAAAAGTAATAGCACCGTCGCAAAGAGTGCAATTTTTAGGCTTAATTACTGATTCAATGTTAGAGCAAATGGAACTACCGCAAGGTAAACTAGATTAAATTAGCGATATATACCAGTCTTTTTTAGAACGCAAGAAAGTGACGAAACGAGAGCTTCATGTGCGAGTGGGATTTCAATCTTTGCATTCAGGGCGATTTATGGGGCGCGCCTTCTCTTGTGCTTATTTATTGCTGCGCTAAATACACTAGAAAAGCCTTACTACCGCTTCTGTCTAACTGCAATGCACCAATAAGAATTAACATGGTGGAGGGAATTCGCGCAAAATTTTAATGGTCTTTGCCCTCAATGCTTATGTAATTTGGACTGAACTGAATCCTGGATGGAATAACAATACATTTCGTCGCCGTTTCACGTTCCTCAAGGAGTTGGGGAGAGACTTGGTAAACCCGCTCGTCAAGTCCACGCGCTCAAAAATCCCAAATTTGTTGTTGGGTGTAAAATGGACCATTGTTACGATGATTGGAAAGGAAAAGCCTTCTGAGTAGAACGAGAACCTAGTAAATCTACATTTTTCTTGTCGTCTACGGAGAAGAAAAAACGCTGCGTTCACTGCTTTGTGTGTCAGTCGTAGATAGTGTGTTCGATGTGTCAGAATCATGTTGTGGGGAAAATTCTGAAAATACTGTCACTGTTTTGTACAAAACTTACCCTCGCTAAATAATTTATTATGGTCTTCGGAAAAGTTAATCACCACAATTATAAAATTTTGAAACGTTTTCGGGCTGGATTGAACGGAAGACGAGCGATGAGCGATGTTTTAGTACTACTAAAGTGAAAGGGAAGCAGGAAACGGTTCCCGCCACCACTGAAACTGTTACATTTGATGGTTGTAGGGAATATTCCAAACGATTCCATTAGGATTTGCAAGGAATCATTCAGCACTTTCTCTAACCTAGCAAAGTTTTGCTAGACCCGGTTCTATCCGTACACTCAAAACACCTGGTCTCCAGAAAGTTAAGAGCTTGAAAGAATATCTTCTATGTACAGCTCCAAGACCACGAAAAACTAACCGGGGTACGAAACTAGTACGAGTATCTTGTTGGTGAGAATCGACAATTTAAGTGAGACGATTATTTATCAAACAATAAAGAAGTTTTCAGGGTTTTCAGTTTTATATTCTGGCCTTGTCGTGACATTCTTCCTTGGCGAAGGAATAGCAGGTTAATGAGAATTATAATAAATGTTAGTATTAAAGGGCGAAATAAGGCCTTCAGCATAATGGTTCATATTACTGTAATGTGGTCACCTGCTGTGATGTTACCGAGAAAAGACATGACGCACGCATTGTTAGAAGACAAGTTTGCGTAGGATGCAATAGTTGTATAGCTTTTGGATTATCACTGGCATCATTCCTGAATTGATATCTCGCCCTCATGGCGTACTCATTACTTACACTGTTGTTCGACTCATTTTTTTGATGGATATATTAACAGATGAACCAGAGGATCAAATGATAACCAGAAGTGAATAATTTCATTGGGGAGAGTGGTGCCCTTTCCTTGTCAGTACTCCCATTACCAGACGCGAATTTCAAATACCTTTTGCTGGGAGCTCAAGCAACTGCACTGGAAGCGCTACCTGAAAGGCCAGGAGAAGTCTAAACCCCTTGCACTGCCATTCGATTCAAAAATATATGATTAGGAAAAAACACATTTTCGGGTTAACTCAATAATGCAAACAAAATATATAAAATTGAATAAAGGTAAACAAACAATTTGATACATGTACTATGCATTTTTTTACTTTAACCCGACAAATACTTTTTTTTTTGTTCAAAATAAATTTTGAATCGAATGGCAGTTTCAGGGGCACAGACGCATGTTGGACTCTCAGGGCCGCGCCCAAAAGAATCGCTCGGGTTGCCACCTCCTGGTAATCGCCCTACGAATAACTTGTGACTCGTTCCTGTCTGGATACAACCTGTTTCGACAAGCCGGAATCCGGTCAAAATGGCTAAGTGAAGAGACTGGAATGTTCTATGCTTTCCAGTCTGATTTCCTATGCGAAGTTTACATGATTTGGCCTTGCACCGAGCTGGTTTCCAGCCTGGTTCCACCCTGTTCTTTTATTTAGCAACTTGGCCAATCAAAAATTGCATTGCCCTATAGGCTTTTATAGACCAATGGGAATGATCAATTAACTTACCGGAATTCGCCCAGGCCACATTCAAATTGAAAGCAAAAAAAAATTAAATCTTTAGTGACAAAATATTAGACCGAGATTCCAGTCAAAGAGGGCTGTAAGGTGGAGAAAGTTAAATGGATGAGATGTGATATCCCACTTTCATTATAGGCCTGCAGAGCAATCTGCAAAAGTAACAAAGAAAGCATGTTTAGTAACAAGCCCTGGATTCTAATCTCTGCTAAATATAATCCTGTGCAACTTAAAGATTAAAATATGAAGTGGAAACTTCATGCACCGAAGAGGCAAAGGGAATGTGTTGTAAGCTGATTTTTCGTAATTTGTTGTGAGCTGATTTGTCGTGATTCGCAAAAAATGAAATGATATTCATGATTGTTAAAGAGAACAAAAACAGGAGATTAGTTTGTCAACGCCAAGCGACGCAAAACAAGTCTGAACTGAATTCCACGTCTGAAACGAAGCCACACGGTCTGCACGCGGAACTTATCTTCCTCCGCATTTGAAAACTTTTTAGGAGAGCTGGGGAAAATTCAGGATGGAACCATAGTGGGAGATGGGTGCCTTGCACGAAGCAAAAAATGTTCGAACATGCACCCTGTGTTCTAGGCTACATTCTGGTGGAAAGACAGGCTGGGCGAATCCAGTTTAGAACCAGGCTGATTCCAGCCATTTTAAAGGTTTATTACAGCATCCATCTTGAAACCTAGTCTGAGAGTTATCTGTAAGGCAAAACGCGCTTCTGCCCATTACTCGTGCGTTACTCTACAATTGCATAGCGTAGGCTCGTAGTATTAAAAATGATCGGTACCGAGCAAATGTAGATGAGCATCATTTGAATCAAAGTGCCATTCTGTTTTGTCACGGATTCACTTTACTGATTGCAAGTCACTTGTCCAAACAAAATAGGCTACAAACTGATTATTAATTGTTTATGTATAAAGAAGAGAAAAAAATGGCATAGATAAAAGTGCATAATAATCCAAATAATCATCCTAAAGACAAGATGATACAGGGCATCCAAATTTACTGATGAGTCCTACGCATCTGCTGATATAATTATGTACCCATATTGTATCGTTAATTTTCGTAATTCATGAGATGGGTGTACGCCTGCTATCAGCGCCTCCAGTACCCCACCCACAGTAATACTCGCGCTCGCGGATGGGCAGTCAATTCCAAATCGCTCTAGGTAGCGACGCTCTCTTGAGTCTTCGTTTCGTCGTTTGCTTCGTGGGGGTACTATCCTATTTTTCACTAGTGTGATGATTGTGTTCTCACCATTTGGTTCAAGCTCTATCATATTTTTTTACCAGAATCTCGAACTTCAGTTTCCCATACGTAGTGCAACACGCTCATTTGACCTCCGGTACTAATTGATCTGTTAAAGTCAAATCTAGTGACCTAAATTAAGGATAGCAATAAAGTCCAGTTTGTCTTTTTGAGTTTCGAACTGATGTTTCCTCAAGCTATGTGGATGGAGTGGCTGATGTTTACTGTAATAATTGTCATGGTTCACGCAGCTGATCAGCACCCTGTTGTCAATGTCGAGATCGCCTCCCTGGGTCATATCTATCCGGATAATGGGGGATGTTTGCCGTATGCCGGACCATCGCAAGATATTGCACTGCAAATGATTCAAGAGAAATATCAGGGGACTTTCAATTTTTCGATGCGGTATGTTTTTGATCGGAAAATCAAGTCGTGCAACGAGCTGGCCGACAATGCAGTCAATCTGGCTTCTAATTGGTGGTTTAAGACGCGGAACAGGAACAGCATACCGGCTTTGATATTTCCAGGTTGGTTGTAGTGATATTTTACCAGGCATTGAGCCCGACGTTCGTGTATTGTTCCCCAATGAATGCAAACAGGAAACACAATTATTTTTAGCTTGCACGGATCCGGAAACTTTCTCAATCAACCAAATTGCGGCTGCGCATAACTTGCTCATGATCACAAGGTATGTATTCTAGCGTACATGTAGCCTGTTTTGGTATTTGATTATGCCTCGGTCCTTGGATTTGCTTGTCCCAGGTTATAAATCCCTTTCATGTCCCCAGTCGCATCACCTCTCATATTTAACCCCCCCCCCCACCCTGGTGTATTTGATATGAAGCAGTATTGAGTAAGGGTAAATTTTCAAACGACTCAACCAAAGAGACAAAAATGTTCATGCTCTAGTCTCTAATTTGTGTATAGAAAACCATGAATTCGCTCAAGTTCTATCTGCTGTTTTCAGGAGCTAAATAGAAATATGAGAAAATCAGTTTAGTCTGTTCTAGTTTGGTTTTGCATCATAAATGATGTGGTATTGATTGAAAGGTTTTGACGACCAAAACTGCATAATGATTTCTGCAAATATATGTGAATCTGCAATGATCTTCGGAATTCAGTTGGCAATCTAGTTGAACAAGGGTTTGGGAAAGTTCAGAAGAATGTACTGCTGGTCAATATGAGTGTGAAAACTTGGACATAAGAAAACAACTTTGAAGACAATTATAAAAACAATTTCAATCCATCAAAGTTCGCCCATTGCATTATTTTTCGGTACATGAGCTAATGGATTTCATTGCTCAATCATTATCAAACCAATGGGGAACTTTAATCAGACCAAATTTTTTGAACATGGTCAATAACAAGCTGAAGACCTATGCTGTTCCTACGCATGTATTTCGAACTTTAAAAATGTCTCTTAAAATACATTTGCGCTTTAGCATTGATAATCAAAACGTAATAAGGAATAAGACATTGAGCCCCACATTCGTCTCGGTCGGCCACTACAACGACGGCTCATATTTCGACTTCTACAAATCCATCGTGACAACCTACGCTTGGCGGTCGGTTTTCATCCTGATCGATGATGCAACTCGGGCGACCTATTTCCCCTCGGTTGGCAGTATTGCTGTGTCTAGTTTGGCCGAGATTCCCGGTCAAGAAGTGACCGTTCGACACCTCCAAAGACCAACTGCGACGTTACTACAAGAAGCATTACGAGAATTTCGATCCATCAGCCGGGGTATGTATCATTATTGATTAGATTGAATGCCTTTGACTAATCATCTGTGAGTGCTCTGTGACGCACGTTCTAGAATTCATCTAAGCGTATAATTTATGGATTTGTTTAGTACTGCTGTTCTTTGGTCGAGCGGAAGGAGTCAGACTGCTACTGGTAAGTAACCGGCTGACGCTTTTTGTGATAAACCGGCTGTTCGTTTGTTTATCATTTCTGTTCGGGGGCTTGGAAACACACTATGTGTGGCTCCTCCCCTTTGTTCCTTTTGCCTTACGCCTGAAACGGTGTTCTTGCTTTGTCATCATTTTCTACGACGGTGTGCCATGTGTGCTGTATGCGATCTGTTCGTTTTCAATAACTCATGCAATGTCAAACTTGTTATTGTTACATTCCCGTTCCTTTTCACAGATCAACGCTTTCCTGCTCAACATGACAGACGGTGAATACGTAAGTTCTAGTAAAACTAATGTGTGTGTTATTTGGTAGTGGAAAGTGATCAAACGTACGCAGTTTGCTGGACGTAGCTCAGAGGTTAATTCTCTTAAACCTTAAATACTGAACGATCCATTAATAAAAAATGCATCTCTACACCATGCAGTGACTGTATCAGACCTCGCGATCAATCCCCACTACACATTTAACTTTGAAGTACATTGCATTAGAAAATAGTTCGTTCGTTTAATATTCATTCATATAAACACGGGGGTGTGTTTCTAAAGGGTCGAAAACACCTGTGTTTCAAAGGTCATGACCGTATTTACAACACTACACCGTTAACGCTGCAGCGTTGCGTTCCGTACTCCACCGACTAATAGAACATTGGAATAACTTACTATGAGACTTCTTTCAGTCATTTACTGGTTCCCGTGGCGACCACCTTTGAAGATGGAATGTGCCGCAGTTAGGACCGCGGTTTCTCCGTTAGAAGTGCGACCACACATGCAGCTCACTTGAAATGAGATGGGGAGTACGAGCGACATCACTCGTGCTCTTGACATCCAAAAGAGTGACACGAATTGAAGGAGGAAAAAACTGAGTCATGCTTCGCTATGTTACATGCATGGCCAGAATTTTAGGCCGACTGCGTTAGAGCCACAGACTGCTTGAAATAAAAAGCGTGGCTCTAGCTCAGTCAGCGTAGCTTTCTGGTTTTGTATAGCCAACAGAATGAAACAAAATCAGAAGCAATTACACCGTTCCAGTTCGATATTGGTAGCATCTCTGAGAATCAGTCATTACCGTCCTAACCTGAAGGATCAAACATTCGTGCCAGCACCCACCATATCGTTGGGGGGGGGGGCAAAAAAAAACAATAAGAAGTGTGATGTCAAGATTTATTAGTCGAGGTACACAAGCGATGTGTCTGTTGAGAGCTTTCCGTAGGCACACCTCTGACCTGAACATGTCAGGGAACCAATTAGTGACTAACAAGAAGCACCTTTCGTTTTGTGAATGTCTGGACGCGATTGTAAACCGGAATATTCACGGGATGAAGTATTACTACTGGGGATGAGATTACAATGTGGAATGCAGGTAATCGAATGGGTTTCTGAGGAGAGACGCGATGTGTTCGCTGTAAGACAGATGGCTGATGACAGGAGTCACACAACGCAGTTGAAGACTGCTTGAAACGAGTCACAATGGCTTAGGGTGATGTGAGACTAAATGGCAAGCCGTATAGGACATTTGATGGTTGGGGCGCCAGGCAGTGCGACCCAGCCGTCACATACAGGTCTAAAAATTGTTAACTTCCAGTGAGCTTTTTAATGATGGTTGAAAAACAGTCGCATCGTTGCAGTGTTGTTCAGGTGGTGTTTAAACTACTGAACCAACAACTCATAACAAACTGGCATGAATTGAAAAGTGTCGGGCTAACTTGCCTTAAACTTTAATCACTAGTCCTAACCGCAGATAATACAAAATGAGACGCACTTGTAATTGCAGGTGTACATAACGGTTGAAAATTTTCTCAATGCCCCCCTTTACGGTCGCCTTGATTGGAAATATGGCGACGGGGACGACGAGGTAAACCTAAAACATAACGACACCTCAGCAAAAGGAGCAGAAAACATCATGATGACTTGGTTAGTACCTGACATGTTTACTTGCTACAGATTGCTAAAAAGGCCTTTCCCTCGCTGTTGGTCATCCGGCCTGTGGACTATAACGACACCCTACCGCAAACAAGTCGACTGAATGCAACTGACATTTTACGGCGAGCGTTGGTTGACTATAACTTAACACTCTCCGTGGGCAACCTGGTATTGTGAAATACCCATAATTACTTAACACGTCTTGGGCACTTTCTAGCGCGACCATATAGCCTAACCGGGTTTCCTAATTCTAGCCAATGCCCAACGTTATTGCCTCGTACCTCTCTGTTGAAATATTCGCCCAGGTTCGATTAAACATTTTCATTTCCATTTCACAAGAGAAATCTCGCTACTGGTAGCCTATTCGGAAACATTTTAAAGGTACCATTCCAAAGCCTAGAATTTGTCCTGTCGACCGATACCGAAAGCTAGGGCTCAGAATTTGAACTGGGCACACTTATTGCAAACTTATCACACTCCTCTTCTCCCTTTGATGTCAATGAGAAGCCGCTGCTTGATTGAACGACTCTCGCAGTTGAAACAGCCGAAACATTTACTGCCTCTCTTTTTTATCGATTACAATCGTTCAATCAATGTTTTAATTTCCCTACATACTGAGTAGGAGGAGCTCACGTAGTTTGAAAATTGTTCACCCGATTCAACTGCCGAGCCCTAGCTTTTGGTATCAATCGATAAAGAAAATTCATACCTTTAAAATGGTACCTTCAAACTCGATAGGCGACATGTAGCGAGCAGTTCCTTGTCAGAACAATCGAATTATTATTCAGTATCCACCGCTCTGTTTCTGCAGGTCCTGAATGCGTCTCTGTCGTTATACGGCCCTGCCAGCCTTCGCGATGGGAGCCATTTGACTCGAATGTTTATCAACAACACCTTCGAAACCGATGTGGGGAGCATTGAGATTGACGGTCATGGGCAACGGACCATCGACCTGATACTGTCTTATTACGACATGCAAAAGCAAACTTTTACGGTAAAAACGCGCAAACATTTCCAGTTTCAAGACCGGAAAACGTGGAAACTTCCAAAATGGCATGATCCAGTTTTGTGTATGTTTTTCTCAGCCGTTTGTTTATATGTCGACAAAATCCGCCGAAACACGAATTATGCGTGACATCATTTGGACGCAAGGAAAACCCTGGCCTCCTCCCAATAGGCCTGCTTGTGGATACAATGGGGATTCCTGGAACTGTGGGACTAAGTCGAGTATTGGTAAATACCGCAACCATTTTAGTTATGAAAACATTTGCTATATTTTAACATCTTCAAACGGGTTTTTAGTGCTCCATGTTTCGCTGCCAATTAGTCTCATTCTGGTCGGACTGTTTGCAGTTTTCATTTACTGGATCAGGCATGTATATTGATTGTGGAATACAAGACATATATATATATATATATATATATATAACAAACACGTGTCGGTGTAGCCTGGATTATGAATTGACACGATCACTATTGGTATGGTAAACACTTTTTGTTGATAGGTCTGGGTACGGACATTACTTGACAGTGAATCACTGGATAGTCGACGAAAGACTCCTGTTGCCTCTTATCGTTCGACGGTTTTCCATGATGTTGATGTGAAATGTTTTCAAAGAACCAGCAAGCGACGTGGAAGCTGATACTGGCCAACATAGCCACGTATGGATTTGATGCGAGGGGAAGCTGCTAGACGCCTCTCGGATATTACGAATATTTTCTAACACGGCTTTTTGTGCTCGCTGTATTTGCAGTGAAGAATAGTCAATGCAAACAAAAATTCTTTTTTTGAGTCTGACTTGTTTTGGACATTTTAGCTGAATAACGCAGTGTTCTCATTATTTGGTTCTCAGACCGCGCATTCAAAACATTCATGTTAGTCTGCCTTTATTATATCGTTTTGCATTAAAAATCGATTGAAAAAAAAGAAGCAAAAAAGACGCATTTCCCGAGTTTAGGGGTCAGTGGTGATAGTCGGCTTGACGGTAATATGCCTGACCGAAAGGTGGTGAGTCCAAACGAGCGGTTTACTATGATTCCGAAAGGTTGACGGAGTCTGCGCAAAATTGACGTAGCGTTCAGGTTAACGGAGTTTCGGAATAGTTAACGGAGCATTTGGAAAGTTTATGGTGTCTCTGGAAGGTTAACGGCTTGAACGGAAGATGGACGATATGTACAGAGGGTCGACGGCAATATTGACCGTTCAGGGTAGTTGGGGCAAACTAGGGTGTGTCTAAAAGATCAAGTTGGCCGGCTTCTCTGGAGGGTAAATGGTGTGTACAGAAGGTGCGCGGTGTTTCAGAAAGCTGGCCTGTTCGAAGGGCTGTTGGCTCGTTCAAATGGTAGTTCACAATACTTCCATCGGAACCAATCAGGAACGGCTTCAATCGTTTTTATAGAAACTGAACGGATTGTGAGAAAGGAGAACAGTGCATCAACATTTTTGTTGTGTGCAAAGAAGAGGGTTGCTCAGTGAATTGAAGAGAGATGACGCACTTGCTGTTCGCTTGACGTAAAATTAGCGTAAATATAGCTCTATAAACAAAGCATAAACCGGAGACATTCTAGGTTCTCCGTTCACTTTTGGTCCGCATCATAGCCACACCCATTTTCCCGCCAATTCCTCGCCTGATGTCACATTGGCATGTTTCTCGGAATTCTTCTGCTGATTTTTCGTCATTCCGCGCTAATTTGAGCATCGGTGCGAATTGCTAGCAGACAGCTGTGTTTGCGTTCAAGCACGTGTATGCTTTTGTTACCATTAATTTGAGCTGATGTGATCCAATTACATATTAATTATTTCCCCATGACTGTGCCCAATCAGACGTGTGCGTCAACGAGTCGGATGTGAGTCTGCGAAGATAATTTGATAACGGACTAACGAGAACGCGGAACTCGAGAGCTGCCAAAATTAGCTTCAGCAATCGGAACAGCGCACGGTATCATCGGAGATGCAGCAGGGCATCCGTCATCTATGACGTGTTATCGTTTGGATGATCTGTTCGCTTTGGTCAAAGATAATTTGCCTCGCGCGAAGGAACATGATCAAATGTCTTCCAATAACCGTCTGCATTTTGTGGAAACTGCTGCACCTTCTGCGTCTGATTGCCACAATCATATTTTGCTTGGTATTTTTTCACCATCCAGCTGACTGGACATAATTGAAGCAACCCTGATTACGTGGCAATCCCCTTAGACATGCCAAGTAACATTGTACATTCATGAAGAGGAATCAAACAGTTTCGAGACTGCCTGGGTCTTTGATCAGAGGCGCATTTATGGTACTTCCAAGTCGGAATCAGGATCCTTAAGGTAGGGCCAGCAGCTGGACAGAGGGACAAAATGCATGTTTGTTTTCTCAAGACTGAACCTAAGATTCGGTCTCTTATCCCTGATAATTTTGAAACTTGTGGGAGTCTAGTGGTCTGATTTCCTGGGCCCGGAATTCCAAAACCGAAAACATCAGTATTTCGTTTAAGTTTGAAACTTGGTGAAGTTTAAGATAATCTTACTATTGGCGAATACAAATGGGATGTTCAAAACATTCAAGAAGGGTCCAAATTTGATGTTTTTGAAAATGTTTTGGTATCCTGAAAATCAGAGTCCCAGACCCCCAGAGCCCCCACAAGTTTGAAAATGATCAGGGAAAAAAACCAAATTTTGGGATCGAACTTGAAAAACAGCATTTTGTCTGTTTGCCCACCCCCTGGCCATACCGGGAGGGGTCCTGGTTCGCCATTTACGGACCCTTAACGAACTTCTGCGTTTAATTAGTCTGACTGATAGAGACAGATCCCAGCACCAAATTTTCGTCAGATCTGGAGAAATCCTCCTACATGCTGTTTCACGCGATCTGACGAAATTAACATACTATTTTTGGCAAAACTGTTGGGTGAGAAATCCGGCAGTTCTTTCCAGGAATCTCTGAAAAGTATCTGACGAAATCTCCGCCAGATCTCACCAGAATTGTCAATTACAATTCGTCAGAAAAATTCTCCCGCCATTCAGCCATTGCTCAACTAAACTGTTATCGTTGAATCTCATGAAGTATAGCCGAATAACAATGAAGAACCGCCTTGTGTAATTGTTCAAAGACACAACGTGAACCACGCCTCTGAGACAACAGCGACCGGAATTGCATAAATAGTGAACTCAAAAAAAAAACGGAGAACCCTTTATCTAAACTGACGTTAAATATTATTTACGTTTGAGAATTGTTCGTAGTCAATTCAGACAGAAAAGAAATTCCAGATAACGCGACCAAAATAAAGAACAATGCTTTTTTTGCAAATAGTGGAACAAATTAATAGATTTGTTAATGAAAAATCAATGCAAGCAGATGTCTGAAACGTAAATAATCTGATAGGAAAAGATTCTTCCAAGATGTCTAACATTATAAGCTCGAGTACCAGAAGAGTGTGCATCAGGATAAGATCGTTGAACAGAAAGTGATGAAGCAATTGAAAGACCGTATGCACGACGCAAGGTGCGTTGCATATTGAAGACCAGGACAAAATTCGATCATTGAATAGTTATGTAGAATTAAAAGCTTGTTAAAAAATATAAAAATGAATCAACCTGCGAATCAGGGTTGCTTTCAAACTCGTGTGGTTATAGTATATAGATATGCCATTCGTGTTGTGTCTCGGCACGTTTGATCGAGGCTCTGTCGAAGTTCTGAAATGTAGAAACTTCATTTCTTTGAGTAGTGAAGGAGCAAATCACGCCCAAGCATCAAGGTAGTTAACATGCCTGCCTAGATTAAAGATTGACAAATTTCAAGGATCATCCAAAACTTTTCGGGCGGATAAGGTCACGAGAACGTTTAGAATTCTGGGTAAAATCATGCTGATAAATTTAATTAATCCACGCAGATGGACTCAGTAACTGGCGTAACCCTTCAGGTTCATGTTTCGAAGATATGTGCGAGGAGTGGCCGTTGTCCGGAAGAACTTCAATTACACATTCCCTTTTACATTTCCGCATATTCAGTTGCCCTTCATCTGCGATTAGACTCTGCAGATTCCGGTCTGTAGATCATTTTAGCAATTAACAAGTCCACGAGATCTTCCCAGACGGGAGGTTGAATTCCTTAATGCCGAGAGTATATAACCTTAGACAAAGATAATGACTACCATCCATAATAGGTTACACGAAAGCAGAGACATCGGATGCTGCTGCTCCTTCTATAATGTAGATCTTGGTCTTAAATTCCCGATCTTGCTTAGCTATAAAGGACGATCCAAAAACATTTCAGATGTATCGCAACCGAAATTCGCCGAGGACTGTCGTATTTTGGCTCAACTGCCTTTGCCTTCGCGTGATTTCAAAAATGAATTCTAACAGCTCAGCCCCATTAATCACAAATCTTACTCTTGCTAATCAAATTTCTCCTTCGGAAGAACTAAAACTGACGTGGTCATTGACGCCTGTGTTTTTTCTTTGTATAAGCATTCTCGGTCTCATCTTCAATGCCGGCGCGTTATTCCTCTTCATCAAGAAGCGGCACTCGAGCACCCCCTTTGACATTTACGTCATCAACCTGCTGGGGGTGAACATCATTTGCCTGTTCACGCAGTACCCGTTGTCGGTCATTTCGAACCTCTATCCTTACGGTTGGCATTTGGGCGGCCCAGCATGTACCCTCTACATGTATTGTTTGGGCATTCTCAATGCCGGCATCATTCACCTTCATGCCCTGATCTCCATCAATCGCGCATGGGCCATTGTCCATCCAATGTCCTTCCGAACGGCTCATACAAACCGGACCACCGTGATGATATGCGCTGTCATGTGGATCTACATTCACGCTGCAGAGGGCTCCTACTTGTTGATAGACACCCTGCACTATCGCCTCGACGTGAGGAGCTACGGTTGTAGGTTCAACCACAACGCGCATGGAGCTTGGGCGAACGTGGCAGATATTGTCATGTTCATCGTCCCGCTCTGTGGCATCGTTCTGTCCTTCCCTGTTGTGATGGCCAGTAAAGCTCATCGCGATCGCAAGAGACGTACAGCTCCACAGCGCTTGAGTGATCGCTCTACCGCGGCAAACCAAGGTCACGTTATCCCCACTGAAGGCACTGATGGTTGCCCACGGTCACAGACAAGAATTGTCATCGGAAATGATACGCGACAGCGTAAAGCGTCGAACAAGTACTTGGTGTTCACAGCAATGACAGCGAGCGTGATCGTCTGCTCCGCACCTGACCTCATTTACTACCTTCTGGTGGGGTTCGTTCCAAAATTTTGGAATCATACGTTTTACCAGGTCGCCGGGTTGGTTTACTCGTGTGAAACCGTCGTTGACCCGATACTGTTTGTAGTGGCCTTGGACAAATTACGAAAGACACCGGTACAGCAGCGGCCTCGGCCGTAGGTGTCACTGCTCATGAAATGATTCACCGAAACAGCACAACGTAACAGTCCATTACTAATGTTATGTACCCCCCCCCCACCTGATTGAACAACTACTACGATTTCTCAATATGACAATGCAAAGTACCAGTTCATGTTGTATGTGGGCACTGTGAAGACCAAGGAACCATCAATCATATACGTGCTCCATACTCAGATATATCAATATCATTTCCGCGCAATATTTCTGGCGTTTTCATGAGGTATGTATCTGTGTGAGGTAAGGGCACTGGAATGGGCCACCCTGGAATCCGAACTTCCACACAAGTTTTGGCTATCACTAAGGTTCTAAGCGACAAAGAATATTCGATAATTCGGTGGAACACGTATCAGATATGAAAACAAATTGTGGGAACATGTTTAAAAAAGAGAAATAAAAAGCTCCATTGGATGATTGGAAAAGTCAACTGTAGAGGTCGCTGACTACGCAGTAACTCATTTGCGACAGAGCGCCCCCTGCCGCCCGGTGGTCCATTCCAGGGTACGGGAAAGTCAAGTGGGCCATGCCAGTGCCCTTACCTCATCCTCATACTCGATACGATATTACTTTGTCTGAGTTTGATTGGACTGATAATTCTGCCGTGTTGTTGGAGCACCATGCCGGGTCTACTGTTTTATGTCGGATGCATTAGAGGTGTGCTAACTGTACCCGGCATGCCATACTATGTCGAGAAGAAACTGGAATGTTCCATGCTTTCCAGCCTATATTTGACACTGGTTGATCTGGCTGAATTGCAGGCTGGATACAGCTTGGTCCCTCTGGGAATTCAGCAAGGGTCCTGCATCATGCTTGTTTCCATCCTGGTTCAACCCTTTTTCCACCCTGTCTTTTTCAGCGATTCGGCCAATCATTACATTGTCATATGGGCGCGTCTTTTATAGACCGTATATATTCCATTTATGGGAATGATCGATTAGTGTACGGGAATTTGCCCAAGTTACATTCCAATTGGAAGCAAAAACTTAACCAACAGTGCCGAAATATAAGACCAAGATTCCAGCTAAAGCGGTAAGGTGGCGAACTTTGGGAAAGTTACACGGATGAGATATGAGATGCCATTTTCATTGTGGGCTTGCGGAGTTTCCAGACAGCAACAGCAAAACAGGAACACAAATCCTCTTATGTCTCATACTACTAGTACTCACGTGATTCAACAACAGACGAATTGGTTGCAATTTATCCAGAATGGTTTGATCTTCATGAATGTTTAAGAGACATGCCTATATACTAGGCTACATTGTGTCGAAAAGACAGCTTAGAACCAGGTTGATTCGAGTCCTTTTACAGGTTTATTACAATTTCCAGCCTGAAACCTAGTCTGACTTGGGAACATTTTCAGTTGTCGAATTCAGAACCGTTCCAAAATATTTCTTTCATTGAGACCTAATTTAGTAATAAATATAAAAATGTATTTGCCGGTCAAGCTAAAAAAACTTATTGTCGGTGAATTTTCAAAGTTGGCAATTGTCTCAATAGACCTGCTGTTTTGTACCGTCGATTGATTATTTGATTGAAATTGTGAGAGTTATCCGTGGGGCTCTATCTGCCCGGAGGGCTCAACGGTCAATCCATCACTGGTTATTGGATATCCCTTTTTTGCATTTGCACAATCCCGCCATCGCATGAAACTAAATAGATTTATTGCTGAAACTTCAAAGGAAAGCACAAGACGTTGCACAACAGGGTAGAAAACTAATTTTAAATTGAGAGCTCCTGAAAACACGTACGTAAACACGCTTTTATGAATTGAATTGACCCTTTGAATTGAACACGGTTTTATACCCTGCCCCATACTCCCCAAATTGATGAACTTGCCTTACAATTCAAAACTGAGCAAGTGTTTCTCTTAAATTTTTAGACTAGCAAAACCGAGATAGTGATGATGAAGAAATGTTGTGAAATGCCAAAATGTGATAGAAGATTATGTTTTTTTTACTGTGAATAATTTGGCAACGTCCATGCACTCCTTTCTGCACGGTATAGCTGTACTTTCTTCGCCAGGAGTAAATGCTTTACGTTTGGACAACAAATCGGCCACATTGGTTCTCGGCTGTAACACATCGCAACTCGACACCGTGGCAGACTGAGTGAAGGATGAGTCGACAGTTTGTGAGGTCGGTCGTACTGGTTTTGCCCGGAAGGCTGCGACTCTGTGTTTGCAACGAGCGAAAGTCATCCGCGAACTCTCACTCTCTTTCTCTCACTCTCTTTCTCTCATAAGAAAAACACAGGGTCTTTCAAAAGTGAATGAACTCCCGCCACGCGACATGGTTGATGGAAATATCAAGACCGGAAACGGCTTCGTGAAAAAATTGTTTGTACTCTGCGTAGCTTTCCTGGCTGCGTTTACGATTGTGGATCAGTTTCGAATTTTTCACACTTCCCCAGGCCCCGATCTACAATCTCTTTCGCTGTTAAATGATAAATCATCTGTTAAACAGGAGGACTCAACGTCGAGTAAGAAGATTATTTTGTTTTGGACAAAGTTTTTCGGGGAAACATTGGACGGACAACACGGTCCACCTGCGTTGAGGCAAAATTTCAGCGGCTGTGACGTCCAAAACTGCGTCGCAACCGACGATCGGACCCTTGTGAACGCAAGCTCTGCCGTGATCTTTCACGGTATCGAAGACGGCAACCCATACGACGTACCGAAGCTACGCACAACGGAACAGTTTTACGTTTTGATGCTGCTTGAATCGCCGTCAAATTTGGTCAGTTTCTCCTACCCGATGCTCCATCCCGGACATGGGGACAATTTCTTCAACCTCACGTGGAGTTATCGCTTCGATTCCGACGTGGTCTCGTCCTTTTACCTTCGCGATTTCGCGCCTCGCTTATGGACAAACCGCAGCGAAAGTGTGAAAAGCTTCCGGAATAGGAAGGACCGTGCGTTGGTATTCCTATCCCACTGCAACACCCCGAGCGGTCGCGATAAGTACATTGCCGAACTGAGTCGGCATTT
>LRSR01014874.1:0-10755 GCA_001579985.1 Hypsibius dujardini | reverse complement strand
GACAGACAGACAGACAGACAGACAGACAGACAAACAGTGGACCAAACATAAATCGACAATCTATTTTAAACAGCGATCAGCCACATACTTCCGGAGCGGGGTAGACGCAAAACTCCAACTTTGACTTCTTGCCAAACTCGACAGACAAGCGTTCCATGAGCAACGAAGTGAAACCCGAACCAGTGCCACCGCCGAACGAATGAAAAATAAGAAATCCCTGCAGGCCAGTGCACTGGTCAGCCAACTTCCGGATCCGGTCAATGGTGACGTCGACAATCTCCTTGCCGACGGTGTAATGGCCACGAGCGTAGTTGTTGGCGGCATCCTCCTTCCCGGTAATCAGCTGCTCCGGATGGAAAAGCTGCTTGTAGGTGCCTGTCCGAACTTCGTCTGCAAATAAGAAATCCTATAATGTGCATGAGAAAAAAGCTGTTCAAATAACAAATAACATGACATGAAACTTTCACTCTACTCAATCCGTGGTCACAAAAAGCTTTGTGAAATCTAGCGCGTTAACGACAAAACGCATGCTGCGTGTCTGTGTGCCTCCTGGCCCGTCTGTCTATGCGTGTCTATGTGTCTGTCTGTCTGCGTGCGTCTGTCTGTGTCTCTTATCTAATTGTCTACCTATCTGTCTATACACTATCTAAACAGATGCCTGTACGTCTTCATTTCTACATATCTCTATGTTTGTATGTTTCATGTATGTCTGTTTGTCTGTATGTCTCTATGTTTGTATGTTTCATGTATGTCTGTTTGACTGTTTGTTTGTATGTTTCATGTCTGTATGTTTATATCTGTATGCGGAGGAGGTGTCTATAGCTCCTGACCACATCTTCTCAAGAGATCACAAAAAAAGCCACAACTCGGTTGCGCATGTGTACTTCTGAAGTGTTGTGCACAGTGCAGTTTGTTGACCGACAGATGAGAATCAGTCGGTGGCTGAGAGCGATCTGACCTTCGGCACAAACCAGCACAAGCGACCGACTCCGCTTTGCATTTGGCATCACCAACAACCAACGACACTCAACTTCCAACGGTTTAAAATTAAGCCAATCTCCTACTTCAACCCCGCTGCGAAGCAATTGCATGTGCGGACTAAAATTCAAATATAGAATGGTGCCCCACATACAGTGAAAGACGAATAACTGCCTGAACTGAGATTCGGTTGCGTAAACTAATCAATTGATTGATTGATTGGGCCAATCTCAGACTCAAAAAAATTCAGGCATGCTTTTCTCGACTGGAAAAAATATAAAATGGTGAAATATTTTTTGACTTACCGACAACAGTAGGCTCAAGGTCCACAAAAACAGCTCGCTAGACATCGTTGGAGAAAAAACAGAAGCACACAATTAGAAAAAGTCAAAGACTTCCGGCATCACGGCAGAGTGACGCGCTTAACACCATCACAATCATCACACGGATTGTTTTTCTTGTCAGAGATATTTTATCTCGCAAGAAAAAACAACAACCGCGGCCCCGCCTCACTTACGGGAACGTATTTGCCTGACCCAGTTTCGCTGAAGAAAGTGGTGAATGAGTCTTGGCCGTCACGTTTGCCGCCTTCCTTCGACTGCGACATCCGTCCGTCCGGCTGGATGCCGTGCTCCAGGCAGTACAGTTCCCAGCAGGCATTGCCGATCTGCACTCCAGCCTGTCCGACGTGGATTGAGATACATTCACGCTAAAACAAAAAAAAACATTAATTTATTTATTTATTACAGCCAATTAATAGAAAAAATTCAGGTGGAATCATTAAACACAATCCCCGTGGGAAACCACAGCCAATCACTGTAGCATGCCACAGGGAGAGTGCCGAATAATTCCAATTGGAGGTGTAAAATTCAGGCACAGCCTGAGACCTTACCATTTTCCTTGAGGTCGCCGAAATAGATCCGCAAATAGTTTGATATTAAGAAGGGAATCTTGTGAGCTGTATGGGAAAACAACAAATTATTTTCCACGGGGGTAGGTGGTATCCGGCTTCATAGACTGCAACGGTGATGAAGCGATGATGTGGTGCGCGAGCGAGCGAAAAGTACGCAAGATTTTAATGCCACACGGAGTCAGACGAAGCATTCGCCGCCCTCGAGGGCATGGAGAGAGACTTGAAAGAGATAAGCGTTATTTATACCCGACGGGTGACTGTAACTTGACGATGACTCAAACGGGAAAGTGGGCCGGCCGGCAAGATGGCGACGTCAGCGTCGTCGGAAGAAGATCTCGGCACACGGAAAATAAACCGGTCAGTCTATAATTAATGAAGCACCTGTTTGCCTGTTCACCTGCCTGTTTGTATATCTTACTGTCTGTTTGCCTGTTTGTCTGCCTGCCTGAATGTCTGTCTGTCTGCCTCTCTCTCTGTCTGCCTTCCTGCCTACTTGTCTGTCTATCCGTCCGTCCGTCGTTTGCCTGCCTGTGTCTGAATATGTTGTCTGTCTGCATCTCTTCAGACATTGCTCACCATTCTGTCACAAGTCTGTCTGTACATCCCGTTGGATGTCTGAGTGCATACCGACAAATGAGCATAGATATCTGTCCATCCTGCCTGCCTGTCTATTCAGATGCCTGTAAATCTGTTTGTCTGCCTCCATGTCTGTTCTTTGTCTTTACACGTATTTGGTCTGAAGTATAGATAGGCATCAAACTCATATTTGAAGGTGGGTCCAGCGGCAATGTCTGTCTGTACCCCTGCCTCTCCTGTGTTTCTACACATGCCTCTAAATCTACGCGTGCCTGTATGCAACTGCACGGGGCAGTTGTCTGCCTTCCAGTCAGACACTCTACGCGTCTGTCCTTCTGCCTCAGTGACTGCGTTTGCAACCTGCGTTCCTGCGAAGCCCCGTACGAAGACCAATTTCAAGTCTGAATTTTGTAGGCACGATGTTTCCAGACTCATTTTATTCTTTCAGACAAAAACAGGTGCGTCAAACACAAAACCGTCAAGGTAAGGATTAAAAAGGGTTCACACACGCTACACACAATTTGTGGAGACCGATTCGAAGAGTGTCTCAAAATTGGCCGTGGGATGAGAATAAAGATTAAGACAAAAACCAAGTTCAAAAGCGCTTCTAAAATAATAAGTGCCTCTCTGTTTGGAGGTTCATGACTGCGTGATTTCAAGTCTGATTTTCAGTCTGTTTAAGGACGAGAGATTCCCGAGTCAAAGTGTATCGAGCGAGAGAAAAAAGGGCCAGAGATTAAAGAAGGGAAACGAGAGGAGTGGTCTCAATATTCCTCGCCTTCCTCACCAGCGTCGACAGAGTCCACACCGACCTCCTCGTAGTCCTTCTCGAGGGCGGCCAAATCTTCACGGGCCTCGCTGAACTCGCCCTCCTCCATGCCCTCACCGACGTACCAGTGGACAAAGGCGCGCTTGGCGTACATCAGGTCGAACTTGTGGTCCAGACGCGCCCAGGCTTCGGCGATGGCCGTGGTGTTGGACAGCATGCAGACGGCACGCTGCACCTTGGCCAAATCCCCGCCCGGCACCACCGTCGGGGGCTGATAGTTGATTCCCACCTGAAATGAAAGAAAAACAAAGGTGGAATCACATGTTCACTTTCAACCGCTCCGCAAAAAATAAATGGCACAAAAAAATCAGCAATTCAACCAATCAAGCAGCCGCTACATTCGTCACACTGCTTCTTGTCAACTGATTGTTGATTGTTCGAAAAAGCATATTGAAACTGTTCAATCAATATCAAGCAGTCGGTCAGTTGATTGTTGATTGAGCGGATGGACACTTAAGCAGATAGATCGATCAAACGTAAAGCCACTCGACTGATTGTGTTGTACCTTAAATCCAGTCGGGCACCAGTCGACAAACTGGATGCTGCGCTTGGTCTTAATGGCCGCGATGGCGGCGTTCACGTCCTTGGGCACAACGTCACCGCGGTAGAGCATGCAGCAGGCCATGTACTTTCCGTGGCGCGGGTCGCACTTGACCATCTGGTTAGCCGGCTCGAAGCACGAGTTGGTGATCTCCGAGACCTAAAGACGAAAATGCCCACAGCATAAAGTAAACGCCAGCGAATGAAAACCCAAAGCAACTGGAACTCTTGCATTATTATTATTAGGGAGTGATGTTATTAATAGAAGAATTGTATTTAAATATAACAATTTTTTTAAACTCTACAGCAAGTTTAGCTACAAAACTTTAAACGTCAAAGATATTGAATAAATTGCGTACGTAATATTTAAATTCTGGGGTTTTATTAAAGCCGCAGACTCGTACCGTCAACTGTTCGTGATAGGCCTTTTCAGCGGAAATGATCGGGGCGTAGGTCACCAGCGGGAAATGGATACGGGGGTAAGGAACCTGTAAAGCGGAGAGCAAATATTACACTTACGCTGGAGCTAAACAGTGGATGGTCATAAAGAAAATGAACCATTAAGCAGCACAAGAAACAAACAAACCACACATGCAACATACCAAGTTGGTCTGGAATTCGGTGAGATCGACGTTGAGAGCGCCGTCGAAGCGCAGCGACGCGGTGATGGAGGAGACAATCTGCCCGATCAGGCGGTTGAGGTTGGTGTAGGTCGGACGCTCAATGTCAAGGTTCCGACGGCAAATGTCGTAGATGGCTTCGTTGTCCACCATGAAGGCACAGTCAGAGTGCTCCAGCGTGGTATGGGTCGTCAGGATCGAGTTGTACGGCTCCACCACGGCAGTCGACACCTAAAGAGAAAGTGGTAAGGATGATGGCATAAGAGAACGAAAATCTAATAAAATTTTAGTAAATAATTCAAATACATTTTTAGTACTTAATTCTGAATAAATATAGTCGGCCAACACCAAATAATGTCTTAAATGTAAATTAAATAAATACTTAAACCAATTTCTGGTTAATTGAACACAAATTCGTTATCAAGGATATGGATGAAAAAGAAGCCAATCAATCGTTCAGCGAAACAGAAAAGTTAGCAATCAGCCAATCAATCAAGCTCCACAAGATCACTTCCCAGCAATTCTTCACCTGAGGGGCGGGGTAGATGGAGAATTCCAGTTTGGACTTCTTCCCGTAGTCGACCGACAAGCGTTCCATCAGCAGGGAGGTGAATCCGGATCCGGTCCCACCGCCGAACGAGTGAAAGATGAGAAAGCCCTGCAGACCGGTACATTGGTCGGCGAGCTTGCGCACGCGGTCCAGCACCAGGTCGACAATCTCCTTGCCGACGGTGTAGTGCCCGCGAGCGTAATTGTTGGCGGCATCCTCCTTTCCGGTGATTAGCTGCTCTGGATGGAAAAGCTGGCGGTATGTTCCGGTTCGCACTTCATCTGCAAGAGAACAAACCGAGTGTCACTGGTCAATCTTGAGTGGCGGTCAGCCGGACGAAAATTATTTCTCGAGGACGTCTAAAAACCGCTTCCCCCTCAAACTTTAAAGACAACCATCTTTCAGAACTAAACTAACTAAAATCTTTTAATCTGAAGCAAAACTAATTGAAGAATTAAAAAAGTTTCAAGCAATTTCCGTTAAACTATCAAAGGCAGACTAAAAATACTTTCCATGCAAATTTGATGTTTTCAGGGTCGCATGTTGAGTTGGACTTCCGTTACTGTGCCACGACGGCAATCCATGATCAAAATTGAATTCCCCACCATCAGGCCAGTCAGCTTACGCGCTATTGGCCAGTCTAATCAAATCTCTTCCCTGCCCGACGGGCATTTTCAACAAGCTCCGAAATATTCCTCCGGGAAAATCGATTTCGAAGTTTTACAGAATTATGCAAACAAATTCAATCAGCCAATGATCCGGGAGCCATACCGGCGTCATATCAAGAAAAAAGGACAATAAATCAATAAAAGTGCATTACGATGGGAACAAAAATTCTCAAAAGAGATCTATCACGCAATCTTCTCACTAAGAGCACCTCAACCGAGCGATGAGCGCGGCGCCACACACACACCAACAACTGCCCTCACTACTCACACACATCAGCACAGCACATATACACGAGGAATAAATAAGCGACCTCGATCAGCATGGCGTCTCTCTCACTCTACAACTACTGCCAACGCGACGGACGTTATCGACCCGGAAAACGGCCTTCTCCATTTTCAATGATGACAACCTCAATTTCCCCCCGTCCCCCATCTGCTCCTCTTCCTCTTCAATCTCAACAGAACACACATAAAAAACTTGACCAACGTACTGGTGACATTTAATTTAAATAAAAAATATAAGAAAAGCCACGTTTCCGCATTAAAATAAGATTTCAAATAAAAAATCCTAATATTTAAATTAGATCAAAACGTACCAACAACGGTCGGCTCGAGATCGACGAAGACGGCCCGCGGAACGTGCTTGCCGGATCCGGTCTCGCTGAAGAAGGTGTTGAAGGAGTCGTCAGCGGCGCCAACCGTCTTGTCCGACGGCATCTGCCCGTCCGGCTGGATGCCATGCTCCAGACAGTAAAGCTCCCAGCAGGCGTTGCCAATCTGCACTCCGGCCTGTCCGACGTGGATAGAGATGCATTCGCGCTGTGGTGGGGGAAAAAACACAGCCACGAATTAGTTCAGTCAATCAACAAGGTCGTCAATCAAGCAATAAAAACGCACTGAGGTGAGAACAGGGAAACGACTAAATGAACTGATGCGGGTCTACGAAAGCAAACGGCACTTTCCCCGACTCCAAAAGCAACCATTTCAAAATCAAACGGATTATACATCCAAACCGCTCTGTAAAATGGTGCAGTTTAGATTCGCCAAAGAAAACGTTAGAAGAATCACCATGCAATATTAATACGAAAATTTGATAAACCTCAAAGACAATGAAGAGACGAAGCAAGAGGTCGTGAGAGAGTTGAAAATTCAACGACAAGGAACTCTGCCTAAACTGAACGTGGAGACTGCTGAATGATTCCCAGCAAAGTCTATTGAGAAATGCAAGGCACCTCCCTGTGCGTGACGCGGCTTTTTAACAGGAAAATGGTTCAATTGAGTAAAATTAACTTTTTCAACGCCAAATTTCGGAGTAGGTTTACATTTTTTCAAACCAAAACAGTTTAGCAATTTACAAAACTTTAAACTAAAGAAAATACTATATGCGGCCATAGAAAGGAGGTCAAGGAGTATCCTGTGTCATTTTCATATGACAGTTGCCTAGGAAAATATTACATCGATACATAAAAGATGGCGAACTCACCATTTTGGATTCGGTCTGTGTGTGTGTGGACTAGACGAAAAAAACACGTAGAGGAATCAGAAACAGGAGAGAAGGTTCCCGGGGAATGAGTTTTCAGCGATCGTTGAGGAATAAACACACGAACACAAGAAGAATGAGAAAAACCCGCCGCGTGAGAGAGAGCGCGAGATGAACAAGCGATGCGTTGGTGCACCTTGAGTTGAGGCCGGCCGGCAGACAAGCGAGAAGCGACAGAGAGCGAGAGAGGAGGCAACGGCCTCTGTTGGTTTCAGTTAAACAACGGCTGCGCGCTGATTGGTCCGACTCGTTCGATGATTCATCCATTCATGGGTGTGGCCGATCGATCAATGGGGGTTTGGGACGCTGTGAGTTGAAATCAATCTGTTCACTGATCGTACCGCCGTAGCAGTGTCTAGAAAGAACTGTACGATTTATACTTGAATCTCGCTATTCCTATGTGTTGAAGCTCCTGTTCATCCGCCGCTTCACAAAATGATCAGTAGGATTATTACACTCGCCATTTTTCTTTCTGAAGTACCGTCAATCAGTTGAAATTTGTAGTTAAACTTTTAAAATGATAAATACAAACGTTATTTTTGACGAGGAACTTTATCGGTTGCAGAAATAGCAGAGACTCAAAATACAGTTACAAGACTCGATTGCACATCAAAAGTCGTCGGGATGAGTTATCGTTAAGGGGACTTCGGTTTTCTGATGTGGACTGGAGGGACTCACAACATGAGAGAAACCACGGAGAGAAAGCATTTTGGGGTCTGAAACATGTATCATCAACAACACATCAATTGTAAAAGATGGGTCTCAAGTTGGCTACACAAGAGCTGGCATATTGCATATTCCATTTTGCAACGGTCATCACCACAGCGCGAACTTCTTGGCTTTGAGCTTCTGCTCGGCCATGTCTTCCTTGTACTTCCTCCGTTTTTGCTCTTCTTGATGGAGGCGTTCCTTCAACTGATCGTTAAGCATTGACTGCATGTCCACCTGTGAAAAAGCAATTTTGGTTAGCCAAGTTTAAGGTCCTCCACTCCGTGTGTCGAGCTGTCTACATGTAGCACTTTCTGCGTCTGTTTGTCGCTCCGGTTGGCCAGCTGGGTCGCTGTCTGTCTGTCTGTCTGCTTGTCTGTCTATCTGTCTGTCTGTCTGTCTGTCTGTCTGTCTGTCTGTGTCTGTTTGTCTCTCTGTCTCTTTGTTTGTCTGCAAGTCTGCGTATCTGCATATATAGATGTCCTTCTGTCTGTATGTCTTGGTTTACTGAACGAACCCTATACGGTATATCTGACCTGCCACGCCTCGAGCTGCTGGGAAAGCTCAATTTTCTGCTGAATAGCTTCCATTAGCTGCATATTCAAACTTCGGAAATCGGTTTTCGCTCTTGTCCCTTCAAGCTCCAAGATATTTTGTCTGAAAGTAAGGTACATTCTTTTAGTTTGCAATCCAAGCAAACTACAGGAGGAGAAGTGCAGAAGTTCTTCGGCAATGAGCCGTCCGAGGGATACCTTGAAATGGCTTGATCGCGGTCCTCCCGGGCCCGTTTGACAATTTCGTCCTGATTGATCTCCTGCTGCGCCTGTTCCTGTTTCAGTCGAGCGTTCTCCGCACGAAGAGCCAAGAGTTCGGTATCGCGAAGGGAAAGCTACAATGAGAGCTTTTGTAAATATTGCTTTCTAACTAATAGAAGAACTGGAACTTACGTCAGCCGTCAGAGATTCAATGTCTTCCTCGCGGCTTTTGTATTTCGCATTTTGGGCATCCAGCTGTTCCTGCACGAGTTTCACCTTGTCACGTTCCAAATCGAGATCACGAAGAATCGTTTTCAGCTCCGCTTTTGCTGCGAATTCACTTTCCTGTGGAAAAGGCAAATAAGTTTAGAGTAAAGCTGCCATCAGGTGGACAGTGTACTGGACAGGGACACAAGCAGACGGATAAATACAGAATCAGGCATAAAGGGACAGATATATGTACAAAGAGAGACACAGGCATAGGCCCAGACAAATAGGTACAGTCATAGCCACAGACACAGACACAGACACAGACACAGACACAGACACATAGACACAGACACAGACACAGACATAGACACAGACACAGACACAGACACAGACACAGACACAGATGTATGTGTCTAACAAAGGCAGCATAATTACATTTTGTCGCCGGCTGATGTCGTGAATGAATGTCTTGAGCTCTTCGATCATGGGCCTGACCGTGTCCACGTCCACCCCTTCCGCGGTACCATCGTTTTCTCGATTTAGCAAACTGGTGCAGACTTTTTGCAGCTGTTCATAAGTGTTCATCAAGTCTTGCGTTAACTGCGCAGAAAAATCTTTGTTAGTCGAATACCGTTCATAATTTTTTTATACCAACTATTCTTGCTCTTGGAGAACTTGCAGTACCTTATAATCGTGGGCAATCTCATGGGTGATGGACGCAGGGGAGTCGTCATCATCGATGCAGGAACCATTTCCGGTGGACTTATTACCGAGGTAGTGGTCGGCGAGAAAGTCACTGCCGCTGACTACCGACTGGGCCGCTTCGAGCTCGTTGAGGAGGGAAGTGCCTTGAGAGGGGGAACTGCCGCTCAGCGACATCAGCTCCTCCACATGGTCCTCCAGCCTCGAATTGGAGTGTCGTAGTTCGATCAGATCACGGTCTTGTAAGACAATCTAAGAACAGAGAATAAATATTTTCAATCACAATAGACTCAACAACAAGCTAGAATCCGGTTGACAGACAGACAGACAGACAGACATACAGACAGACATACAGACATACAGACATAAGACATACAGACATAAAACATAAAACATACAGACATACAGACATAGAGACATAAGATACACAGACATACAGACAGACAGACAGACAGACAACCAGCCAGCCAGCCAGCCAGACGAATTCAGACAGAACATGTAGAGTAGACGAACACAAATGAGGCAGCAAGAATATGCGAGCAAGAATGGCCTACCCGGTATTCTTGGTCCCTGTTTCGCCTTTCCAGTGCCATAATCTGTTCTTTTGCTTCTTCCAGGCTGTGACGTAAGGTATCCCGTTCGGCAGTGAAATTCTGCATCCGGCGTTCACAGTCATTTTTCTTGTCAGTTAGAACAGCGATCTGTAGCAACAGTATTTAAGTCAGATCTTAACAGATTCTACATGTGACTCGCAATTTCGTAAATCCACATGAACATTCTTCCTCTTACCTCTTCTTTCAGAAGTTCTAGTTGGCGTGTATGGTCAGTCACGGTGTCTTTTCTGGCAGTGAATTGCTCCTTATACTTTTCCACCTCCGCGCTGAGGAATGATTCCGAAACTTGTGTCTGCAACAAAAAACAGAATGAAAGTCATCAAATTTATTTAGCCTACAAACTTGGATTGTTAGTTTGAAATTTGTGGCAGAACCAGAAATTCACTGATAACTGACCATCTTAACTTTTTCAGCAACTAGTCCATATTATGTCTCAAGGTTATTCATGTGTAATTTTGCCAAAATAAAACATAGCTTTCATTGTCAGTCTGTTTGCTTGTTCGTTTGTCTATTTGTCTGTCTGTCTGTCTGTCTGTCTGTCTGTCTGTCTGT
>LRSR01014871.1:0-20675 GCA_001579985.1 Hypsibius dujardini | reverse complement strand
CTGTCTCTCTGTCTCTCTGTCTCTCTGTCTCTCTGTCTCTCTGTCTCTCTGTCTCTCTGTCTCTCTGTCTCTCTGTCTCTCTGTCTCTCTCTCTGTCTCTCTCTGTCTGTCTCTCTCTCTCACTCTCTCTGTCTCTCTGTCTCTCTGTCTCTCTGTCTCTCTGTCTCTCTGTCTCTCTGTCTCTCTGTCTGTCTCTCTGTCTCTCTGTCTGTCTCTCTGTCTCTCTGTCTCTCTGTCTCTCTCTCTGTCTCTCACTCTCTCTGTCTCTCTGTCTCTCTGTCTCTCTGTCTCTCTGTCTCTCTGTCTGTCTGTCTGTCTCTCTGTCTCTCTCTCTGTCTCTCTCTCTCTCTCTCTGTCTCTCACTCTCTCTGTCTCTCTGTCTCTCTGTCTCTCTGTCTCTCTGTCTCTCTGTCGGTCTGCTTGTCTGCTTGTCTTGGCGCAGTATGATTTCTGCGGTTTCTGCGGTGAAGTCCAAGTTCTATTTTACCCCAGGTAGGGGTAAAATAGTCGGGGTGCTATTGGGCCCCTAGTAACGTATACAGGTAGGGGTAAAATAGCCGGGATTCTATTTTACCCCAGGTAGGGGTAAAATAGCGGGGGTGCTATTGGGCCCCTAGTGACGTATTCAGGTAGGGGTAAAATAGCCGGGGTTCTATTTTACCCCAGGTAGGGGTAAATTAGCCGGGGTGCTATTTTGCCCCTAGTGACGTATTCAGGTAGGGGTAAAATAGCCGGGGTTCTATTTTACCCCGAAAGTAGGGGTAAAATAGCCACTTCGAAAGATTTATGCTTTAAATGCCGTCAAGGGTCTTAGTAGTTGTACACACGTGGCAAAACCTTGCACTAACCGAGTTAAGCCATTACACTCGTTCATCGCATGGCTGTTGTATACAGCCCGAGTTAAAGTGCTTGACTCGGCCAGCGCAAGGTTTTTGTCACGTCTGTACACACTCGCTCATGTGCCCAAGTTAGAGCCGTCCTTTAAGCTTTGGCCCAGTAAAATAGGTGGTCCGAGTTCGAGCCAATTCCAGCTACCGCGTGCTGCTGCTCTTCACGATTGATTGATTGATTGATTGAACCCACTCGAACATCGGAGAGCAGAACGGAGTAAAATCAGAAAAAAAAACATTTTAATATAAAAAATCTAACCGGAAATTCGAGCTAAAAAATCAAGCGAAATCAATTATCAAGTCATTCTGAGTCAGTGATGAATTCGGGCGCCTTTAGGCATTTTCGACACTCAAGAAATCAATCAAGAACGTTAGACCGATTAGAATTGCTCAATCAATTGATCGATCAAAAACAATTGCTCGCGTTGGCTGGAACTGGCTCGAACTCGGAGCCCCCTATATTGCTGGGCCAAAGCTTAAAGGTGGCTTTAACTTGGGCATGTATGCATTAAAAGCAAGTGTGTACACACGTGGCAAAAATCTTGCACTAACCGAATTAAGAATTTAACTCGGAGGCTGTGTACAAGAGCCATGCAACGAGTGTAAAGGCTTAACTCGGTGAACGCAAGGTTTTTGCCACGTGTGTGATATGCTAATGCGGACAGACACGGTCCCATATATAACTAACCGATCAGCACAACCTTGGCTCCTCCAATAGAATCCAACAGCTCATCGTAGTCTTTTTTCTTCGGGACAAGATGAAGATTCACTGCATGATCCGCGATGCGCTTCTTTGTCTCCGCCGTGAAAATATCCATTGTCTGATTGACCAAACAACGGATACCTCTCTTCATATACAACCGGTTTTCAGGCAAAAATCTTGAAGGTCCAATGCACCTCGAAAATAAATAAATTGCCCCCACTTAAAAGAGCCAGTTGCGTCTTCGCCGTGAGTCTGCAAGATTTGCCGAAAAATCAATTCCCAGACAAGGAATTTTCCAATGCTATAGCAATAAATGTCCCACACAGCTGACCATTACCCGTGTACGACTTAAATGGTACACTACGTGGTGCAATTCCTCGTTTCGACCCCATCGGCGCATCATTGTCGAATGTGCTAAATGGTAAGCCGATATGGTAAGCCGATTGGAGCAGTTTTTGTTGACAGAATTCTCTGAAGACCTTTTTTTCATGCTTTCTTTGTTTTGGTTCGTTTCCCGAGCATGTGTCGCGTGTCCCGTGCTCCCCATCATCGGTATCGAACCGAGAATAAGATCCCACATTGAAACTCATCACGGTGCAAGATGCCGAAGACCATCGGAAGGCGTTGTATTCACGGTAAGGGAAGATTTCCTGAAAAAATTCTCCTGGGAATTTTTTCCCTTCATTTCTGGCCACGAAATTTCGCCGTGTTCACATGTGATAATCCGGTTTTTGTGCTGTAGAAATGAATTTAACCATGAGATTTTCCGTGTCGGAACGGGGACCATTTAAGGGATATATTGCGATGCTTTGCCGCCTGTGAAGGAAGATTTTCAAGGAATTCTTCTCCCTTCCTCTCTTTGTGTGATGTAATCGCAGCTCTTGATTCAGCGTGTGACGTCGGCTCAAATTTCGAGTAGGTCAGGAATTTTTTTATTGCTTTATGAGTTCGATGGTGCTTTACCTCAGTGAGTGTTTATTTGCCACAGGAATTTATTAGTCACCCGGAAGAAAGCAAGAGGGAAATATTTTTCAATCCCGCCGATTGTTCGCGCTTAGGGACAATTTCTCTCCCGAGGAAAGAACAGTGATGGGGAATAATGGATCCACGGCGAATGGGCAGTTCATTTCGGCGGAGTCGGAGTTTGCGATTCAGTATAACCCGTTGACGGTGTTTTCGTTGCCCGCGAGGATACCCAATACGCGGCTGCGGTTCCACGCCAAGCACGGGGACCATGTTGATATTAGCGAGGATGGGCTGGTGGCCAAGAGAATTCGAAGTTATTGTAAAGGTACGAGTCATGTATGTCTGGGAAATAGGGAGATAAAAACCGTATTTCAGGATATTGGAATTTGTTGCAAATTCGTCGATTGATCGGTTGATTGGCTTGTTATGCAGCGTTGGAAATGCAGCGTTGTAAATGCGTTGATTGATCGGTTGATTGGCTTGTTATGCAGCGTTGTAAATGCGTTGATTGATCGGTTGATTGGCTTGTTATGCAGTGTTGCAAATTCGTCGATTGATTGGTTGATTGGCTTGTTATGCAGCGTTGTAAATGCGTTGATTGATCGGTTGATTGGCTTGTTATGCAGTGTTGTAAATGCGTTGATTGATCAGTTGATTTGCTTGTTATGCAGTGTTGCAAATTAGTTGATTGATCGGTTGATTGGGTTGTTATGCAGTGTTGCAAACTCCATTGATTGTTTTTTCTTCCAGGCATCGTCTTCACCAGCCGGCCCATTGAAATCGGGGAGATGGTGTGTTTTCGGGTGCGCGAACAGTCGAGCAAGCAGCAACAGTGGAGCGGTTCGCTGCGCATCGGCCTGACCGTCCACGATCCGAATCACATCGCGGATCTCACCACCGCGCTCTACCTCTGCCCGGATCTGACGAACAAGCCGGGATTCTGGGCCAAGCCGTTGCCCGACTCGGCGGCCACGCCTGAAAACATTATCCACTTTCAGTGCCAGGAGAATGGGACCATTGTGTTCGGGGTCAACGGAGTCTGCAAAGGCGTCGCCTTCGACAATATCGCCGTCGATCGACCCCTCTGGGCCGTGTTCGATGTCTACGGCACCTCGGTGGCGGTGGAATTGTTAGGTAAGGCAGTGTCTTTGTGTCGTATCGCTCGCTTTGCCGATATATGTTACTCATGCCTAAAACTGTGTGAGTGTGTGTGTGTGTGTGTGTGTGTGTGTGTCACTGTGAGGTTTGTGCATTCACATTTGCAGATCCTTCATCGGTGCTGGAACGATCGTCTGAGCAGCGCAGCATGAGCCGGAGTATTGTAATGGGACTGAAGCATCGTGCTGGGTTGGCTAATAGCAATAATGCGGATGGTTCGTCATCTGCACGCTCCTCTTCAGCCGCGAATCCTTTCTTCAGTAATGCTCAAAATTCCTCGACCCAGGCAGCCATCCGGACTTCTCTGGCATCATCAAGTAAGGTTTTTTACATACTTGTCTGCCCGTCTATCTGTCTGTCTGTCTATCTATCTGTCTGTCTATCTGTCTGCCTGTCTATCTGTCTGTCTGTCTGTCTGTCTGTCTGTCTGTCTGTCTGTCTGTCTGTTTGTCTTTCTGTCTGTCTGCCTGTCTGCCTGTCTGCCTGCCTGCCTGCCTGCCTGCCTATCTGTTTATAGACATTTTAGTCTGGCTGCCTATCTGTCTATAGACCTCTCTGCCTGCCTGCCTAACGGTTTTCATCTGTCTGTTTGCCTATAGTTGTGTTTGTCTACCTGTTTACCTGATTGTCTTCTTGCCTGTTTCTTCACCTATTCGCCTCCGATGTGTTTCGCAATTTTTATCTCTCCACTCGTCTGTTTTGTAGATTTAGCGAGGTCGACAGCGGCACTGGCCTTGCCGTCCACCTTATCTAGTAACGCCCACGCTCCACTACAGCTCAACATTGCTCCACTAGCCTTGCCGTCATCTAGCCGTTCGAACGTGTCCAGTAACGTTTCGTGTAGCGAACGAAACACGAACAATGTTCGTTTTCGACCGGTTCACTTCACCCAGCTGCAACTCAAGTGTGTCCGCTTCAACCGGGAGCTCACCGGCAGAAATGCCGTTTTGACAGATGAAGGTACGGTCATGTAAATTCCTTGTTTGTCTTTTTGGCCTGCCGCCATAGCGTGTTCTCTTTGCCTGTGACCTAGCCTGTGCCTGTGCCTGTGCCCTAGCCTGTGCCTGTGCCTGTGCCTGTGCCTGTGCCTGTGCCTGTGCCTGTGCCTGTGTCTGTGCCTGTGTCTGTGCCTGTGCCTGTGTCTGTGCCTGTGCCTGTGCCTGTGCCTGTGGCTACGCTTTACTGCGTGCCTGTAATAGTTTGCTTGTGTGCAATTCCAGGTCGATCTGCCCGCCTGGCCGCCGGTGAATTCAACAACGGCTACGTATTCCTCCCGCGCGCCATGACGCTCAACGAGACCCTTGTGATACGGGTGGAGGAGAATGACTTTGACTTTGACGGCGGCCTCACATTCGGCCTGACTACCTGTGACCCCTCCTCCCTCTGCCAGGGCAACCTGCCCGACGACGCGGACAGCCTCCTCGACCGGCCGGAATACTGGATCGTCGCCAAGGACGTCGCGACACGCCCCAAAAAGGGCGACGAATTCGCCTTCACCATCAAACGCGACGGCGCGGTCAGCATCAGCCGGAACAACAACAAACCATCGGACTTCCTCTTTGTCGACTCCTCCCAGACCTTTTGGATGTTTTTCGAACTCTACGGCACCACCCGCAAAATCTCCCTCCTCGGCTACTGCCTCTCTCCGCCGCCGAATCAGAGCCACAGCCTCACTCAGCCGAAGAATGCCATCCGAACGACGACGATCACATCTCCGTCTGTTCCGTCTGTTCCGTCCGTTTTGACGGTTAATCTACCCCGGCATCAGAGTATGCGAACCACCACAGCACCGCCTTCTCGCATTCCAGCTGCGCAAACCGCGAGAGCTGCTCCCTCGGTGGAGAGACCACCGCCACCGCGTCGGCAGACATCGTTGGCGTCCCCCAGCAGCGGCGGTGCCTTCTCCGACCTCATTGACTTTAACGTTGACCTGCCGAGTCTGAGTCCGCGGCAACCGGCCAATCCAACGGTAAATGGACGAGCGGCTTTGACGGCAGCTCCACCGTCAGTCGTGTCACGGAATACCTCGTCGGCGGGGGAGAGCGGTGGCCGGAAGTCGCAACTTGACCGGAGCAATTCGATGCCAGCTGCGGGTGGTGATGGTGAGCCCCACGAGGGGGAGTGCTGTATCTGTTTCGAGCGGGAGATCAACTCGGTGGTGTACACCTGCGGGCATCAGGTGATGTGTTATGAGTGTGCGATCGGGCACTTTCGCGGCGGGAAGTTGTGCCCGATCTGCCGGAGTGAGATTAGGGACATTATCAAGACCTACCGGACGTGACATGTGATTGTGCTGTTCTACTTTCGCCGTGCGCTGGTTTGTGCTTCACCAGTGGATTGTCTCACCTACTGCCTCTCAAGATTGTTTTGTGGCAACTTTTAATTGATATTTCTCGTAAGTTCTGGCCTCTCTTACCGGGATTTCCTCATTTTCACCCCATTCACTCCACTTAATTCCGTCCCTCCTCCCGCGCTGTACCCCACCACGTTGTCCGGATTTGAATTTTAGTCGTTGGTAGCTTTGTGGTTTATAACGAGAAAGCGGATCGATTCAATTCAGTTCAGATCGATTCAGTTCAGTTCAGATCGATTCAGTTCGACTTGTTTTGTCCTACTCATTTGTCTTTTGATCTGGTGAGGCAGTTTGTGCATTGTGCATTGTGCAATGTGCATTGTGCAGTTTGTATGTGCTTTTGTGAAGCAAGAAATCAAACAATATGACAGTGTGATGAAACATTGAAAGGTTGCTGGAAATTTAAAAACAAGAACTGCTAATTTTGTCCTTTCTAATTACATTTTAGATCGAAGTATTTGGTACGGGAAGAGGTTGCTTCTTTGGCCTCCGCCAAACAGACTTCATCATGGAGAGATTGGGGATGTTCATGCTGTGGTAGATGAAAATACGTCCACCGCTGCAGATGGTGGCGAAAGCGCATGAGTTTACATGGTCACCCTGCTGAGATACCGTGCCAAACAAACCTGGACCAAATTTAAGGGTTCAATGACACGTGAAATGAACAAAGAGCAGTCTCGTCAAAAATGAAGAACTAACACATACCGGCAGTGAATCCGTTGATACTTTCGGTAGTAAGAAGCTTGAGCATTTTCTTCTCGTCGTTGACTATATAGACGGCTCCTGAGCCTGCCACCAATATGAACTCATCCTGCAAGAATATCAAAATGGTTAAACCTCGGTAGAGCTGTCTGTCTATCTGTATGTCTGTCTGTCTATTTTTCTGTCTGTCTGTCTGTCTGTCTGTCTGTCTGTCTGTCTGTTTGTCTGTCTGTCTGTCTGTCTGTTGTCTGTGCTGTTTGTCTGTCTGTCTGTCTGTCTGTCTGTCTGTTTGTCTGCCTGTCCGTTTGTTGTCTGGCTTACCCGTAATGGAAATGGATATACTCCAATCAGATGCTCCGATGTCTGATGTTCCCACAAGACCGTGTCCTCATTACAGACACTAAGACTTCCTACAATGGCACTCCTTAGTACACTTCTCACAAATCTCCATTAGTCGTCCCACTATAAACAGTACGGACCGTCAAACGAACAGACAGCATAGATATTCTTGCTCTTGTCGGAGGAATTTTGACGACTCCTGACCGCCCTGCCGCTGGTCTCCTTGAATGAAACACCCTTAAATCGCGACAAAAACACTGCAATTGAATGTTGGTTACATAACGAAATAAGGCCACAGGACAACCTACAGCGAGGACTTGTGTCTGCATTAAGGGATTTCTAGACCGACTCGCCGTGGGGTTGTGGTAAACCGGCGGCTCAAAATTTGTTTCCAATATCGAATTCGTATTTAGGGAGACGCAGGCTTTGAGTCGACAACAACTCCCACCGGGCTGGGAGACGAAAATCTCCGCTACCCCGTCACTTAAGGATGAAGAAAGGTTGCCAATCTGACCAGCAAACTCCCACTTGTTCAGCGTGACAAACCATCCTTTGACGTCCTGCGAGAGAAATATGAGCAGCCAAAGAGATAGAAATAAACATTCAGGCAGGCAGACAAACAGATAGACAAACAGGCAGGCAGACAGACAAACAGGCAGGCAGACAGACAGACAGACAGACAGACAAACAGACAGACAGACAGGCAGGCAGACAGACAAACAAACAGACAGACAGGCAGGCAGACAGACAGACAGACAACAGACAGACAGACAGACAGCAGCAGCAGACAGAACAGACAGACAGACAGACAACAGACAAACAGACAGACAGACAAACAGACAGACAGACAAACAGACAGACAGACGTAGCATACCTCTTTTGTGTTTGTATTCTCGACCCATTTGAAGGAACGGACTACTCGGTCGGTCATTCCGAACAGAATTTCAGGATAACCGTCCCCATCTGTCGGAACACCGAGTCCGTTGTTACCTTTAATGGGATTTAACACGGCAAATTGAACTCTTTGAACGAACCGATATCCGCTAAGACAGACATGACGATGTTAGGCGGAATTTTTTGATGCGAGTACGGCTTGATGGCGCGACTGTCTCTCGCTTTGGTGCCGTCTTCCTGAATTGACAAAAACAATCTAGCGACGTGAATGAAGCAATTCCTCGAGTGACTAGGCCGCTACGTGCAAATTCGTGTTCAAACTAACCTCTAAGGAAATATGCCCTGGCGCGAGCATAAAGGTGTAAATGCTGCCTTCACCAGTGACAACATAGACAACGTTTTTCTTCTTCTGCATGATGTCTCCCGCTCCAACTGTTGTAATCTGCGCCACAAAAGCCCGCGTGTAGGACTCAATGCATCAACAACAACGCCACAATCAACTGATCAATCAATCAACCAATCAATCAATCAATCGACCGTTCAATCAACCGATCAATCAATCAACCGACCAATCAATCAACCGACCGTTCAATCAATCGACAAATCAATCAACCGATCAATCAATCAACCGCAGGACTGAATGCATCAATAACAACGCCACGTACCATTCCGAGATCGGATGCTTTCTTCCAGTACCTGGCAGAGTGGCTCTTGAAAATAAACAAGTCTCCCTGCACCGAGCCAGCCACAAATTCCGAGATCTTCAAAGAAAACCATTGCGACAATCATCAGGGGTAATTAGATTAAATTAAAATAAAAATAGTACGAACGCCGTCGTTGTCAGCATCCACAAATGTCATCGAGCTCGGCAGCACAGTCACCGCTTCGCCAAAGTCCAGCTCAAACCACGTCGTCAACTGGGTTGTTAGTAATATTTCGGCTGACTGCATGTTTTCGATATGACTAAAATAAGCAAACATAAATCAGCTGATTCAAAATCAAAAAATAATCTGGCAATAAATTGTGCCCGTCGGCGCGCCATATGAAGAGGCTATTAATGGGGTGGTCCCGGTGCTCAAAAACTGTTTGAGACAAAACAATGAGTTGTTTGTCATCCAAGCAAATTTTGCGTTGTCCGGTTTCTACATTCCTCTGAACCGTCTAACAGCAATTTAAAAATTCAATGCCAACAACGGAATGGCTATTTTACCCACCATTCTGAGTGGTAAATAGTCATCCGGCTTACTTACCCACAGCGCTCCACATAGTGTGGGGCAAGGAGTCATCCGGCTATTTTACCCACAGCACCCCACATACAGTAGGTGTAACAGCCATTCGGCTGCTTTACCCGTAGCAGCCCACAGGCTGTAGGTGTAACACCCACTCCGCTGTTATCTTATCAACAGGAACTTATATTCCTGGGTTAATCAGATTTCCGGTGATTGCTTCTCCCATCCGCAACAAACTAAAATTCCAACTGATAGACCGAACGTGCACTACCGCCGCCGATGCTCCACCGGCCAGACAGAAGAGCCGCTCATCACGTCGCCCTACTGTCCACCGGGCACCTATCATCTCTTCTCAATATCTACTTTACGCTCCCGATCTCAAGGGTCGATTTTAGGTCCGGCCCGAAAATACTTTCTGTCGCTCGCTTGGTTGTTCACTCAGATTCACTTTAACTTTACTGACTTCAAAATTTTGAAACCGAAATCATCATTTCATTCAAGCGAGGAAACATAACCTGTCAGGCAAAACTTAACGGACCAATCATGGACAAGTGAGCGGAATTGAACGATCCGCTCAAGCTTGATATGAATCAGCGGGGGTGGGGCATAATCGACCCTTGAGATCGGGAGCTTACAGTACGCAGCAGCAGACCGGCATTGCAAGGAGCGGAGCAAATGACCAAGTGATCGTAAGGTCCGTCTTCCGATTACACCATATGTGGAAGTTGTGACACAAAAGCTGGAACGGCGTTCAGTTCAATCCATTCAGCATAGGGACTTTGAGAATTTTCAAAATGTGTTTTGCGCCCAGCCCAGCAATCATATCCAGCACAGTCTCAAATAGCAGACCCATTGGTGCAGTAAACCAACTCCACTCCACTTTATTTCGCCTTTTTGTTGCCATTTCATTTGCGCGTTTAGCATCTCACCATCCACTCTTCGGATGCTCTTCTTTGCACTTTCTCAAAATTCAATTTTATTGCCCATCGACATGCAGCAAGATTTCCGACGCCGTGTTGCTGTTTGAAGAGTTTTGAGCCGGCGACCTCGATTCAGCCATTGCGAGCAAAAGACGCGCTTACTTCCTCCAAGAAATCCGCCGAACCCAGCACATTTGAAGCACTGAAGCGGCTACAAAATTTCACAATTAGAAACAATGGGGTGCCTGATGTACTCTTTGAGGAGTTCGCGATAGGTGAAGCAGAATTTTCCCCCGCAGAGAGAGCGCCGAATAAACCCATTCAACCTGTTTGTTTATTTTGTTTTGAAATTGTTTATTTCGTTTTGGTTCACGATTTGTTTATTGATTGCCCGATTTAGTGTTCTTCATAAACTTAATTTGCAGGTCTACATATATTTTCGTCTTTCCGTCTACATTTGCTGTACTTGTCAACAATGAGCCCGGATTTTCTTGCTGTAGGCGTGCAGATAATGTGAAGCAAGTACTCAAAGAGAAACGCAGCGACTTTACGAACTCTATTCCTTTCTTTCAGAATCAGTGGTCTGGGCGATGAATAAAGGCCAGTGGCATTTGGCAAAGTTGATTCTATTTCTCTGATTGTCCTCTTTTTCTGCTTTCGTTTACACTTCGGCAGTCCAGCCTCTCAAGTCGACTCTTGTCTCCTATTTTTGATTGATTGATATATTTTTTTTCGTTAGTTTTGTTCCCTTTGTAAGCTTCTGTTCATTTATGTTTGATAGTATCGCTCTGAGAAACGTTCCCGGAGAGCGGAAGGTAGTGTTACGTCAGTGCCCCAACAATCCCGCCTCACTAGATACCTGTATTTGTTTATATTTTATGACTAGATGATTCAAATCAAAACAACAACAAAACAATGTCGCTGTTCTCTTCGTTATATTTCTTTTTTTTGCTTCAGGGACTTCTTACTGGTCAATAGCTTTACTTCTAATATAACTGCAGCAGCTAATTATCCATATTGTTTCATATCGGAAAATTTTGAAGAAAGCATAAAAAAGTCTTTGGGAAGGCTTGTATAAATTGGAAGGTGCAATAAAATGCAATTTTGAGCAAAATTACGGTTTTACGGAGACGTTGTGCGATCTCAAATTTGTAGACAAATTTGATTGTTGGAGTATAAAAAATCACAAATCAGCGAAGGAAACGTTAATGGAAAGCGTTAGGCTAAAAAATACAAGAAAAGATCTAACAATTTTTAACTCGGGCTATTTTGTATAGAATATAGGGTTATTTCTTTTTAATATTTTTGATTATTTTTGATTGCGATGCATGGAAAAGTGACCAAATATGGAGTGCTGAATAGATCCTTATGGTTTTGTGATTTATTTATTCGACTGAATATATAGCTAAATGAGCGTCTTACACAATCATGTCACGTAAATCTTCATGGAACAACAATTTAAGAGTTCCCTATTTCATTCGCGCGCCTCGTGTAAGCACATTGAATATTTCAAGCCTCCAGCCGGATGATTGCCTTGAAATCATCCTTATCGAGCTTTAGTTAAGGATGCTTAATTGTATATAAAGGATCGGCCTCTCTTGGTGTGGTTAGTCTTTTTGATGCCGCAAAAATCCATTAGCATAATGCCCAGCTGGTGATTGAAGTGTTCTAGCTGAACGAAATGCTCAAATTTCAGTAATCTTGCAAAAAAATGATGGCCGGTAGTAATCTGTATCTCGCTACATTCTTGTTTACTGAAGGATACAAAACGTTGAGTTTACTGTATCGTCAGAATTGAAAACGTAGAAACATAGCTTGAATGATGGAATCTTTTTTCTTAGCGTAATTTGCAAACACCCTATATTTGACAGGAACACAAAAGTTATTACAATACTTATGCCGTATAATACAAAAAAGTAACGAGAAATAAGCATGCTTACATCTTAATTTACCAATTGTAGTTTTCAACATCTTCAGTATGAGGACTGAGATCATCGGTGTCAAGATTTCATTGGTCTAAAAAGATAACAATACTTTCATTTGGCTAATCAAAATTTTTGAGAAATTCAATTTTCAGTTCAGAGATCGTAAACGTCTTATTAAATGTTTAACAAGCCTTGTTGTAGCTGCGTAATTGACTGCAGAATCTTTAATTCAAATGGAGAACTCAAGAAAACGAGAAAAATATTTTTGGTTTGCAATTTTATTCCTTAATGTGTTAATTTTGAATTTCTATAATTACCATAAATTAAGAATTTATCATCAGGATTACCAGAAAAAAAAATTATTGAAAGATACCAAAAACGACAGAAAGGCCTGGCACTTTATCCGGGTCTATAAAAAACGTTTAATACTCATAGAATATAAGTGAGTTCGGTTAACGTAATTCAGCATTTCACTAAATGTCGTTTTTCTATTATCGAAAAAAAAGATTTGTTTTCATCTAATCAGAAATCAAATTTGAAGGCTACCTGTTTGCAAAAGATGTGGCCCTTTTCCTCTTCAAGCCTGCTTTCTTCAGCGCTGCTGTTCTTCTCGATGTAATCTTTTAAGTTTTCCTCCAAGGCCAATTCGAAACAAAATCCGCTACGGCTTTCCGAGCTGGCAAACGAACCGCCGTTTTTAACTTCGACGTTTATTGCGTCACCGTATTATTACGACTTGCCTAAATCCATCATTTTTATGTGTTATCGTGAGCGAATATGCGAGATGAAGTTGCCCACTCTGATTTGCTGGCTCTGGTTAACTTCTGTGAGAGTGAGATCGCAAGCCAGGCAGTATATGTTGATGTTGTCTGTTGCTAACTTCATCTCCAGGTACGTGATTTGAGAGATGTAGTCGATGGCGGTTTCGAGGATCTTTGGCCCGTGATTGACCCGTTTGATCCGATGTCGGTAACCATTAGCAGCCCAGCGGCGTCTTTCGCCGTTTCTTCTACCGACTTTTCATACTCCTCCATTCCATCTTCTCTATCTAGAAAATACAAAAACGCTGAATTTTTTTATCAAATATAATTTGATTAGATTGGGGCACAAACACAATTATATAAAATAATGAATAATTTAAAAAAAAATTCAAATTTATTAACTATCATTTATTAACCAGTTTTAACTTTTTAAATGAAACAAAATGTAGTTAATATTTATTTTAATTCCAATAAACGTAAACGTTTTATATTTACATCACGCTTTAATGTTATAAACATAGCGTAAATACATCGGTAACGAGGTTGAGATCAATATTCAGATAAAAAACTAAGGATTGAAGGGGCTAAACATAAACAAAACCAAGCTGACAAACCACAATAAAGCTGAAAGTTCTATTTCAAAATTGATGACTCAAGCAGTTTTAAATAGAAAACCAGTGAAGATAGAAGTTTTCGGTCATCTGCATGCATGTGCATGCTGTACCTAACTCCAAAAACAGTATTTGAGTCAGTCCATCAAGCAATCAAAGAATCAACTGTTGACAGCAGATGAAAAATGCAAATTCGGGTTTGAATCGACTTTTTGCTCTCTGAACATGCAGCAACAATAACGAAGCGCTTGATATTTACATGAATTTTAAGAAGCTTGTGGTCTGAATAATACATATCAGCTAAACAATCAATCTAACAACGGAATAAAAAATATTAACAACAAAGAAATGTTATGATTTAATCACTCAGTCAAGTAATTCATCAAAGGGCAAAATTGATTCTTAGGTTTACAAAACATCGACCGATCAATGAATGGATCCAAGTAATATTGCACGTACCTAAATTTACTTGGAGTTTATGACTAAAGAATGCCCCTGCCGCATCACTAGCAGCCGCTACAAATTTTGTTGTTGTAGCCAGTATTTTAAGTAGCCAGTATTTTAAAATAAACGCTGAATCGTGTAGCCGGAGAAGTCGTTCTTTCCGCTGCCCAAACATTTGCGTCTACTGAGGAATTGGTCTTTTCATCCTCACAAACATGTTTTGTTGAACTGAGCTCGGAATACGCTTCGCAGTTTTTTTAAGGAGGCATCTTGAATTAGGAAATCGTGGCGATGCAAATGCTTCAAACTCCCGCAGCAAAAATAGTTCTGGAGAAAAATACGCTGTATGTTGCACCGAGTAAAAGCAATGCTACAAAATCAAAAGAATTCAAAATCCAAAATGTTTTGTTGTGTTCGAAGTGCGAAACTGAATACAGCAAAATTGAGTGTGAAAAACCCGGCTAGTTATTACGAGCTAACCGAATGTTTAATAATGAGATCTACGTGCATGTCGGTGTGAATTATGATGTAGCATTATTAGACGAGCGACTTGTGCGAGTGAAACATTAAAAGCATACGCTGCTCCCGTCTTTGATTAGAAAAGCTGTTGGGGTGCCGCTTTTTGTTACGTTTATTATCCGTGTCTGATCACAAGAAAGCCAGTATTGGTTTCTATCGACAAAGAAATTAAACTTGAACACACTATGGGGCCTTTCTCTTCTTCATTTTTTACTGACAAGATCATCTCCTCATTTGGCGTGCAACCCAGAAAATCTGGCGATCACCAAAGAATTATGGACCTTTCAAGATCGTTCGATCTGAATGCTAAAAATTTGATTGACAAAAAACTTTGAGCATCGAGTGCTGTAAGTTTAACTTAGCCACCCGCTATCTGATTGTATATAGCTTGAGTGCACTGATGGCGAATATAGATGTCAAATATGCATTTCGTCTCATACTGACGACTTGCCTTTCTCCGTTTCCAGTTTAATAGCTTTTACTAGTTTGATATTGTTGTCTTTTGGCGGTCGTTCTTTTCCTTCATCTGTTGTGTTTTGAATTCCATTATCTGGATTCTAAAAAAGATTACACAGCACGAGGCTTTATTGTGCTATGTAGACGATTGCATTCTGATAAGCTGGCCACAATCTCCGCACTGTCAATATTCAATTTCAAAATGACCTATAAGTTTTGAACTGGACAAGCCTCTCACTTCTGAGAAAATTGCACTTCCTGAAACCCTATGCTCTTGTCTGGGAAGCCTGCTCGATTCGGTTAATCAGAGTATTAGTCTTCCTGCTGGGAAACTGAATGACATTTTATCTCTTCTATCTGATTAAAGACCAAAGACTACATGTACTGTCACTGAACTTCAATCCCTCATCGGCAGTCTGCAATTTGCAGCAAATGTGTCCCAGCTGTTTGCTTATATATTCTGCCTATTCTTCTCCGTTCTCACAGGCCCATCAGCAATGTTCTCATTATCCTCACGGTTGACTTTTGTCTGAACATTTTGTAGAGATGTGATTATCTTCCTTTTTACAATATTCAATCGTTCTTTTTTGACTTTGACTAGACTTTTACTCTGTCAGTCATCTCTATACTGATGCCTTTTCTACAACCGGATGCGGTGCCTTCTTTGACGATCTCTAAGTTCAACTCATATGGCTGAACAGGATACTGCAATGTGATTTCAGCATTGCATTCCTGAAGAGAATTTTCATATCTCTAGCCTGTTTAACCTTAGGCAGCCACTTCGAAATTTGCGAATCTCATTTGATTGCGACAACCGGGATGTCGGTAGAGTTTGAGATAGCCTCAGTTCCTTCAGGAAACCATTTTCCATCTCATGCGCCTTATGATTATGGCTGCCGCCGCCTTTAACGAAACCATGAATCGTCTACATCCGAGGCATTGACAATCGCCTTGCTGAATTTTTTTCAGTTCGACCTGAAAATCTTTCGGCAATTTGCACTTACCTTAGCACTCTCTTGATTTAATAACCCCTGTTTTTATTTGACTTTTACTTCGCATCAATTTTACAAGAGTGGATTTTAACTCTACCGATAACCAGTTGCTCCATAATCACATATTCTCAAGGATTATTTTCTGCACCCAGAACATACCGTTCAACCTTCATAAACTTCGAAACCTCTGCTTCAAATATATTATTTTTACTGTACCTCACTCTGATAAACACATGCTTTCCTTTATTGCTCATCTTTTCTACTCCGGTATTGAATAAAACAGAATTGCCGGTTTTGAATTTTCAATCTATTCACAACACGTACTGGACTGCATGCACTTTCGCTTTTTTTGGGTTTTGCGCGTTGGCGAACTCTGCGCATTTTTAACAGCTCCTTAATCAGTGAAGTGAGCTTCAGAAACACAAATCAAATTTGAAATTTGGCTATCAATCCTAGTCAACTCAAAAATTCGGAACCAAATGGCATCAGCAAAATTACAATCTAAAATTAGGGGGCAGAGTTTTCACCGTTTGAATGATTAATGCCGTTAACATTTACCAAAAAACAACAATTCGACTGACTCAATCTTAATAAAAACCCGTGTTAGTATTCTTCAAGTATGATCTATAGCGGTATTAGCGATGCCATTCTCTTACCGCCTTAAACCCATGAATGAAAAGTCACTGAAAGAAGGCACGCTCCCTCACCACGCTCGGCTTCCCATCACTCATAAGAATCTGAATCAGTGGTCTAATTCCAAACCCATCGTCAATGGCGCCAGTCGAACTCCATAAACAAATTTATTTACAGATGTGATTTTTAAGACATACCCTTTTGCGGTGGCTCGCGGTAAAGTCAATGTTTAAGCTCACAACCGTTCTGGCAGAACCGATGCGTGATTGTTTCACTGGCCAGCGGTTACGGCGCTGTCATTTTTTTGTGGCCTTAAACTCACGAGTGATGGGTTACGGAGCGAGGGCTCGCTCTCTTCGCTCGCTCACCCATGCTTGGCGCCCGGCACTCATGTGAATCTCAATCAGTGGTCTCATAAAAAGCCCATCACCAGTGGCGCCTTTCAAAACCCACAAAAAATCTCCATTTTACCGTAGGTCTGTTTAAATCTTTCTATTAAAAAATCACTATCAACTTCTCAATCAAACCTGGTGCTTGATTGATTGATTGGCAAAAATTAAGCTACCATTCATCCTTAAGAAAGTCGCAGATTCTTCAAAGAAATCAATGTATCTGGCTGATATTGGCTTGATTGATTGCTTGGACGGCGACGTTGCGCGCTCGTATCTCGCTGAGCTTTTGTCTGTCTGACCTCTCGTCGTGTTTTCTGAGCTTCCCGTAACGTTTTGAGCGCATCTACAAAACAAATTAAAAAAGTTTCCAGGGTATATTTACAGAGGCCGATCCATTTGTTTGTGGCCGATTTTTACTAATTCCAAAATTAATAATAAAACTTGTTTGTCCACTCAAAATGTGTTCAATATGATGGCAGCCCTTTTCGATCATTATTTCGACGCCACCGGGTCAAGATATGAGAGCTCTTTGAATTTTACGCTGGTCAAGCGTAGACCACACTGAAGTCATAACACGTTTCAAACTCGTGACAGTAATCAGAGCCTTGTTAAACAGTTCCCATTTAAAAATTCCTTTCACACAAAAATCCATCGGAGCTAAATCAGGGCTGTTGCCAAACCAATTCTCTTTCGGAATGAACCAAATAGGGGTTGAACGAAGCCAATTTTGGGTTAGTTTCGACGCGTGCGAGGGAGCGGAGTCATAAGGGAAGACGGCTTTCTTGAAAAGCTTTCCAGGGAACAAACGAGGCACGTCATTCCGAAACATTGGCGTGAAGACTTTCTCGATATAGTATTTGGAATTTATTTTCGCACCTGGTTCGATGAAGCGAATCTTGGTCTTCCCGCAATTGCAGACTCCCGCAACGAACATCACGTCTGTAGGGTGAGGTTCCTTCTAGAACTTTGTCGAACTTCCCTCCTTGCGTTCTCCCCGGAATTCGTAGTAAATCCGCGTCGTCCTTTGCAATTCGTGAGGTAGAACCAGGCCTCATTAATTGTCAAAGTATTTCCCTATTTTCGACCGCTGATCCAATTTAGGAAGCGTGGACCTCGTGCGAGGCGTTGTTGAATCATCGCATTCGACAGCTCGTGCACCCTGTACTTTTTCCGCACCTTCCCCTCCAAATCCTCGCTGATGACGCGCTGAATGGTGGTCTGCAATACTTTCAGCTCAAGAGCGATTTGAGAAGGAGTCAGTGGGTTGGGTCCAATCGTGGCCTTCGTGACTTTTTTATGAGGGCTGCAGTCCTCACTTTTGCCTTGTTAGAGTTCGTCGCTTTTGATGAGGTTGGGTTCGGCCGGCTTCTTCCGCTGCATGTTCTCTGATGACTTTGTTGATTGCAGAATTGGAAACAGCGATATTCCCTAGGGATAGTGCATTCACAATTTTGGTGGCCGAATATTTAAGGGTGTGCAAGGTCAAAATGGATTGACGCACTTCCAAAAATAGTTTTCGAGGAATTTTTAACACGCACTGCAATCGATATACGTTTGAAGCATGGCAAAATGGTCTGATCAGCTGTTTATTCATTGAGATTGCGCAATGTGAGGCGCGTACACACAAAATTTAAAACGGAGCCGGCCACAAACAAATGGATTGGCCTCGGTATAGATAACTAACTGACATTGACCAATCGTCAGAACTCCGCCCGATGGCGTCGGACTGAAATTCGGCTGATGCCAATCGGCTCAGAATCATCAAATTGACTATGAATCATGATTAAATTTATAATTTGATTAGTGGCCCTAAAGCTCAATGAAACTTCCTCCCTGCCTCACTCAAAGACCGATATCTCCCGTAATGGGCATATCATCAACCTTTGAATCACCCACCGGTCTGTCTGCCCCGTCTCAGCAGGGAGGAAGTTTCTGAGGCTCCGTTCAACATTAATCGCCCGCTCGTCGTCCTCTTCCTCTTCCTCTCCCTTCTTCATATTCCCTGACGGATTACCTCTAACCCGACAGCACTTCTCGGCTGGTCTGAAAGCTCTCTTACGTCATTTGCCAAATAACGGCCTCTACAGTTCTCACAGCTTCCGCATCGGTCCGGACGCCGGAAAAGTGCGGCGTATTGCGGCAACATCCGCATCCGGTCACATGCCCGCCGACTGAATTCTGACTGGGCCGTTTTGGGGTGCCCGGATCTCATCCGGGTCCGGCACTTTCCTTACCGCAACTCCGCCTCGTGTTTGTACCGTTCTGTAAAAGTTATTATTAATAATTTGCAGCATTAATAATCGATTACCGCTGTTCCTTTGGTATTTACGCACACGCTATAACGATTTCACGACTTGACCTAATCAAATGAACCAAATTGAGTTTCCCTATGTTATTTAACTGCACTGAACCTCCCCATTCTCCAAACCAGACCAGAAAAAAAAGCGAGTCAGTAGTTTTACTTTGTAGATGGACTCTCGTAACGAAATGCGGCGTTCTTTATCCGGTCTTCTCTTGCTGTACAAGATGAATAAAAACATTGTATTAAAAAATAGAATGCATCTCAGCAGCAAGTTCTAAACCCTTGAGATGGGGGAAAAAATGGCAATCACAGATACGATTCGAAACAACGTGGGAAGAGTTGCTCGAAACGTCTAGTCGTGCCGGAGACCGGTTCCGCCGGCTTTGCTGTATGTGTGGTCGTGAAGGACCGCCAGACAGGTGCTGTCGGGAATGATCCGCCTTGGTGAAGTCGGCGCGACAGAGTGTCTTGGTGAATGAGATGAAGGTACAGTGGCGGAATGGGGAGGAGTGTATATCTCCGGGCCGCCGCCGTTGTTAGACGCGGTGCCATTGGTGTCGCTTGAGGAAACGTTCGGGCCGGATTCCGGATTGACTGTGAATTCCACCGTTTCGTGAATGTAGAATAGCATATACCTGGATATATACGCCAACCCTCAGTCTGACCAAAAGCCTTGGGCATTCCACTAGTTCACTAGACAATGATGTCTGTCTGTCTGGCTGTCTGTCTGGCTGTCTGTCTGGCTGTCTGTCTGTCTGTCTGTCTGTCTGTCTGTTGGCCAAATAACTTACGCTTGCAAAGCTAGAACGTGAGCTTCGGAGAAGCAGAAAATGGCGCGATCATCCATGGACAACCACGAACCGTTCATGTGCTTGAAGTAGCAGACGTAGTGACCGCTGGACAATTTCGTTCCTTTGTGAACGATTACTGCGTACAGCACATACCTGTAGGACGAGGTATCATTGTGAAAATACACACGGGATGAATAAGAAACTCCTAAACAACAGGGAATGTACCGTGTCGAACCGGTATGACCGGCAACCATATAGGGAGCCATGTCCAATCGCAGTGGAAACTGAATGTGATCACGGTTCTTTTTAAAGTCTCCGTCACGTGCCTTTGCTCTGGCTTGTTTCGCAACAGCGCGCTGAAAGACAGGATGCCGAGTTGTATCAAGTCCGATCAGACAACCATCAGACAGGAGACACATCGAAAGAAGAATACCAACCGGTAAACAAGTAGACAGACACAGAAACACACATACCAACTGACAAATTGAGGAACAGACAGACAAACAAACACAGATACAGACACATGGGCAAACAAACGGATAGGCAGACAGGCATTCAGAAACGCAGACAAACAGACAGACACAGACAGACAGACAAACAGAGGGGCAGAGGAACAGACAGACAGACAGACAAACAGACAGACAGACAGACAGACAAACAGACAGACAAACAGACAGACAGACAGACAGACAGAC
>LRSR01014868.1:0-33117 GCA_001579985.1 Hypsibius dujardini | reverse complement strand
AAAGCTCGTTTTTTAACGAGATCTCGCATTTTTTGTTTCATGTTTTAACTATATTTATATTATTATACATCAGGAGTGTGTTTGGAGTGTTTTGTGTGTGTGGATGTTGGGATTTTGAGTGGCGAAATCGTTGTTTTGCGCCAATTAATCAGGTCACCGCGGCGGAAACGGATCAACCCTCAACTACATCGCACCAAACCACCTGCAAAGTAAGATTGGCGATGAAGAAATTGTTGGAAAACAGTTTCGGAAAGTTTTAGTCAATTTTCTTTTTCGTGAATGTCTGCATGTCTAGATGTCTTAATGCATGCTAAGACGTGTCTGTAATCGCCAGGGGGCGCTGTGTTGCAATTTGTTAGGGGCGTATTCTCAAGGACCATGGAGTCGAAGATAGCCCCACCCAGGGGGTCGGGGGTGTGGCCACTAGGGGGTGACCGATTTTGACGCCACGTGGCGTATGGTTCAGGGTGACCGATTCAGACGGCGCTTGACGTATGGTGCAGGGTGACCGATTTAGACGCCGCGTGACGTATGGTGCAGGATGACCGAATTCGCCACCCTCGCTCGTACTGGCCAGACTTGGCCGAAACAGCGCATTTTCGCATAGGCACTTTGAACTTTTGTTGTATTTTATGTATTTATATTTCAATTAGTTGGTGTGCATGAACCGACCTCGTCGGGGAAGGTCGGGAACCGACCTCAGAGGAGTAAGTGTGAGGGACTTTACAGCATTGTTGCCAGTTCAGAAAAAAGCGGAGAAAGGGACAATGTCAGTTAAGGAGGAAGAATTAGTTCAGGAGATTGGAGAAAGCTTGGAAGTTTTTGAAATGAGGAAGCAATTGAAGAAAGTCAAGTCCATCCAAAAGGACGAGGACGAGGACGAAAGTCGGGACCCACAGGACCAGTCAATCAGGCCCCGTCCGATCAGCCCACAGGTGATGCCGAAGCAAAGTCTTCGACGCCCGGCGACCAGGGACTTGAGCAACGACGAGGATGAGGATGATCAGAAATCCGAAAATATTCAAGCTTTGATGAATCTGCTCACGGGAAAGTCAAGCACGCGTTCGAGACGCGACCGAGGCCCAGAGGGCTTCGAGGTTCCAAGACAATCCCGTCCGCCCAAGGAACTTCCGACCTTTCGACAAGACCGAGGCGAGGACGCGGTTGAGTTTCTAAAGCAATTTGAGCGCGTCGGATCTCACCACAAGTGGGACGACGCCGAGAAACTTAATTACCTCTTCCTCGCTCTGAAAGGCAACGCGATGGATTGGCATCAATCCATGTCGACTCGCGCGACTTGGACAGAGATGCGCCAGGCCTTTCTGAAGGCCTTCGGGAAGCAGTGGGTAGATATGTCTCTGGACGAAAAGACGACGCATCGTCTTGCTCGCGAAGAGCCGTACTCTTACACCACGCGCATCTTGCGGAATTCGGAGCACACACATCCGGGTGCTTCAGAGCACGACAGAGTTATGCAGCTGATGTGTCAATTACCCAAAAGTCTAAAGCCACATTTTGTGCGCCGTGATCCTCCAAAATCGGTTCAGGAGTTTACTGAAGATCTTCAAAACGCTGCGCGCATTCAATGTCTCCACGAGGAAAGTGTCTTAGAGAATGGAAATCTCGGACTTCTCCATGCAATCTTGCAAAATCCCGCTTCAGAATATTCATCGGCTCTGGTGAAACGCTTCCAAGCCAGCGGTTCAAGCGCGGCCCCGGTTCTTGCGGCATATGAAGGTCCGTCCGTCGCGCGTCAGATGGAGAACACTACAAAGTCGGCTAACACCGACCTTCAGATGAAAGCATTGGCGGACGAAATTGCAAGCCTGAAAGTTGCGCTTCAAAAACAGAGCGATGACGCTCGTCGAAATTCAATGCCCGCTCCAGGCGGTAATTCCCAGTCTAACTTTCGCGGAAGACGACCCGAAGCCAGAACTTGTCATCACTGCAAGCGTGTGGGTCATATCGAAAAAGATTGCTACTCTAAGAACGGCTTTCCGAACCGAAATCCATCCAGAAATTCCAACCGCTTTTCGGCTCCAATCAATTTCGGTCAGTCGTTCCAGCAACACCAGTACCCGAGTCCACAATATTTCGCTCCCACTCAGTATCCCAATCAACTTCAACCGTTTCAAAATCAACCATACTATGTTAATTCTACTCCTCAACTTCAGCCTCCGTTTGTCTCCGCAGCTCCTCCCTCACAACTTGCCCTCTCTGCCTCGCAGTATTTCACTTCCGCTCATCAGAATCAAAAAAACGTGCTACCTTATCAAATTTCCGTTCAAAACACGTCGCCAGTGCAGAATGTCTGGACCAGCTCTCCGTATGCCGGGAGCAGTCAGCCATCTTTAAACTAGCCGCTGCCAATGGCCGGGCGAATTGTGCAGATGTATTAGTGCTCGTCTTTTCCGTCAGTGTTGTTGGATGTCTAGTGTGCCCTGTTTCTGTTTGTGGGCATCCGGGCAATGCCGCCGTCGATAGCGGATCGACGCTCTCTTTTATTTCTCGTGCGTTTGCTGAACTGAATGGTCTGCAAATTTTCTTTTGTGATGGTCCTCTAATTACTACTGTTTCGGGCGATACCTCGCGTATTTGTTTCGCCTGCGACGTGCAGATCTTTATTTTGGGAAAATCTCTTTGTGGCTCTTGTGGAATCCTAAATCGTTTTCCGTATGATGTTCTGCTTGGGCTGGACTTTCTATCGGAAACGAAGTTTTTATTGGACTTTGAGAGTCTCCGTTTAATTAATCCTGAAAACCAGAGTGAACCGTCCGTCGCTTTGTTTCTCATCCAACGTTTGTTCTCGGTTGACGTGTCTTCGCGAACGCACGCAGACACCCCTGTTCAAACAACCGAGATCGCGTCATTCCAAGACGCTGTCGAACCAAAAAATAAGGAGCCTGGCGCTCACCCAGCGAATGCCAGTGAGTCCTTGCAGTTTGATTGGCCAGTTCTGAAAATTTTGTCTGAAACTGAGAAGAGGCTAGCTAGCAGTTATGGGCCACAGGGAACGGACTTGATCACCCGGCTCCCGGTGGACGATGACGTATCGTTCCTTATGCTGGCGGCCATGGGTTCCGCCGTGCAGAAAGAGGAAGATAGTCCAGAGAGAACTGGCAATCCGATGATTGAAACTGCAGTGACGTTCGGCGAGTTTGATGAAGACGACGGTCTTGATGACAAGGACGAGATGTAGATCCCTTTGAAAAAGGACTTGGAGAAGTCTTGGCCTCTTGAGTCTGAATATTTTGAGTCTGTTTTCGAGAAATTGGCCCTTGGGCCGGAGTTGACTCCAGCGCAGCGGGAAGAGCTACTGGCTGTTTGCCGACGCCACCCCGCGGTGTTTCCAGGACCCGACGCGAAGCTGGGCCATTGCACCGCCGGCGTTCATCACATCAATACTGGTGACGCTGAGCCAGTGTATGATCCGCCGCGACGACACAGCGCGAGCCACATTGGTGAACTCGAACGCCAGGTGGATGAATGGATTGAGCTTGGAGCGGTCGTTCCGTGCTCGAGCCCCTGGAGCTCGAACATTTTTCTTGTCCCCAAAAAGGGCCCGAACGGAGAAAAGATTTGGAGACCAGTTTTGGACATGCGAAAACTCAATCTTGTCTCAAAAAAAGACCGTTTCCCCATGCCAAACTGTCAGGAACTCCTCGATAGTCTACACGGCGCTCAGTGGTTCACTTGTCTCGACCTCGCTCAAGGATACCTGCAGATCCCCATAGCTGAGGAAGATAGGGAGAAAACCGCATTCGTGCTTCCAGGCCGTCGCGGTATTCAACTGATGTTCACGCGAATGATCTTCGGTCTCACGTCGGCACCTGCAACCTTTTGTCGCCTCATGCATGATTTGTTCAAGGACGTTCTCCTTGATTTTCTTCTGATTTACATAGATGACCTGAACGTTCACTCACGCACATGGGAGAAGCACCTAAAACACTTGGAAATCGTCCTGGCGAGGCTCGAGAGTGTCGGCTTGAAACTGAAGCCGAGCAAGACCGCCTGGGGAATGACATCAGTAAAGTTTTTCGGTCACCTGGTCAGCCGCGCCGGTTTGTTTCCCGACCCGGAGAGGGTCCGCGCGATCGAACAGTACACCACGCCGACGGATCTGAGTGCCGTCCGGACGTTTTTGGGGAAGGTTTCGTATTATCGTCGTTTTATATTGGGATTTTCGGCTATTGCCAAAGGACTTACGATCCTAACGGAGAAGGACCGTCCATTCGTTTGGGAATTCGAACAGGCAGAAGCCTTCCGGAACCTAAAGAAAGCGATGGTTTCCCATCCCATCCTCCAGCACTTCAATCCAGATTTGGACTGTGAGATTCACACTGACGCCTCCACGAAAGGAGTCGGAGCAGTGTTGATCCAAAAGAACGGTGACAGCGAGCACGTGGTCGCGTACGCTTCGAAAGGGCTGAATAAGAGCCAGCGTAACTATGCTGCGACGCAGCTCGAGCTACTTGCTGTGGTATTTGGCGTAGAAAAGTTCGACTGCTACGTCGGTGGAGACCGTCACTTCGTTGTTGTCACTGACCACAGTGCCTTAGTGCCGTTGTTGAAAACTAAATTTCCCGTTGGTCGTCTCGCTCGTTTTGTTTTTCGACTGCAACACTATCATTTCACTGTGATCTACCGCCCGGGAATACAGAACGGTTTGGCAGACGCGCTCTCGCGGTACCCCTGCTCGGACCTGGTTGTCCCAGAGCAGACCGTCTTTACCGCCTTTCTTGTTCCCAAGCTGGACATTCCGGAACATCAACGGGAAGATCCGTTTCTTCGAGCCATCATTTTGATTCTCGAGGGCGACACCCAAACGGCTGAGTTTCGATACCGTATCCTTTACTACGTCCTAAAATCACGCATACTTTATCGTCGCGTTTTTCGGGGAACTCCTTTGCGTGACACTTTACTTCTGGTCGTTCCTCGCAATCTGAAAAAATTTGTGCTTGAGGAAGCGCACGATGGCATTTTGGCCGGCCATCTCGGCATTTCGCGGACGTACCAGCGGATCCACGGCCGCTATTGGTGGCCTGGATGCTTGCAAGACGTTTCGCAGTACGTCGCATCCTGTGACGCTTGCCAGAAAAAGAAGGCTGTCTACGAAAAGCCCGCCGGCTATCTCCAGCCCCTCCATGTCTCGGAAGTGTTCACCCGTGTTCATTTTGACTTTTCTGGACCCTATTGCCTCAGTCGACGGCGAAACATGTACCTGGCTGTCGGGAAATGTCCGCTTTCAAAGTACATCGTACTGCGCGCGGTGCCATCCGCAACCGCGTTGAATGCAGCCAAGTTCCTCGTGGAACGTGTTGTCCTCATTCACGGCTGCCCGTCTGAAATATTGACGGACAGAGGTACTCACTTCACCGGCGTCATGATGCAGCAGATTTTGAAAATCTTGGGCATCCGTCACCTGACTACGACTCCGTATCACCAGCAAAGTGATGGTCAGGCCGAGCGTGCAATCCAATTGGTGAATAACGTCTTATCACACTTTGTGAATAACGACCAGAAAAATTGGTGTGAAGCAATACCGTTTGTGGAATGGGTCGTTAATACCATGAAGAATGAGACCACCGGTTTCTCCGCGTTCCAGCTAGTCTATGGCCGGTCGCCTTTGAGTCCGTTGGACGTGGCAATGGGTTACGATGGTCTGATTGAGATGAAGGACCCTGCTGCTTACAGCGAGGCAACCGCCGGTTGGCTGGTGAAAGCCCGTGAAATTGCCAAAGAACAGGTGAACCGCACGCACGACAAAGAAGCCCCGCGTTTCAATGCCAAGCGGTCTGCCAGTGCGTTTGAGATTGGAGACCTCGTGCTCAGATGGAAATCCGTTCCGTCTCCCGGTCTTGCGAACATACTTGTGAAGCATTGGCTGGGTCCTTACCGCGTTGCGGCAGTCTCCGATAATGGAGCTAATTGCGAAATCAAACCCTTGATTGGTCGAAAAAAATCTTTTGTTGTTCACGTTGAGGCACTCAAACCTTACGTCCTCCGACCCGGAAAGACGGAGGAAGCAGAGCTTGAAATTTTGAATCGGTCTATTGAAGTCGTAGAAATTGGCGAACCAGCCGTTGAAAACCTGAATGTTTCGACGTTGTTTGAAGGTCCTCGCGAAGTGAACGTACCGGTTGCGGTGACGGCACCTAACGCTGAGGCTGAATTTTTGAATGACGAACCCGTTGATGCGCGACCCAAGCGGAAGACTGCTCGCCCCATGCGCTACGGTTTCTTCGGAATGCCGATGCTTCTCATGCTATTCATTTTTGTGTTTGCAGAAGTTTTTCCGAACTCCTCTGCGGCGAGCTTATTCACCGTTAGAATAGAGGACTCGTTGGAGATAACTGTTCATCCGTCGGAGAGCCACCTTTTTACCGAGGATTTGGCGCCGCCCCTGCTTACCGTCATGGCAGCCGCGGTCGTTGATGATCCGTCCGTCTCTCTGTCAATTGGTCCGCTCGGCATCGGCGAGCCTCAACGGCGTCGCAACCGTTGCCCCCGTGGGGGAAAACGTCACAAAAAACGTCCGCGCCCCGAGTCTCGTACCAGCGCTCCGTCGCGGTCCAATTCCCGCGTCAGCGGACAGTTCCGCCAACCGTCTTCTCGAATTCCGGAACGACCGCGCACTCCGCGGTTGCACAACCGCGTCCACCGTACATTCGGTAATTACCGTCCGTTTCGAGCCTTTCCGTCTGCACCACGTGTGCGACGTTTGGACCAATGTCCCCGCACCCGACCAATACTCCGTTTTTCAGCCAACGGTCAGTCTTTGAACGGAGATCAGAATGTGAGCATCCTCAAACGTGGTCTGGATATGCTTGATCCGACCCAGACTCTCTCACGAACCACTAATGTTCGCGAATTAGCTCTCAAGCCGCACGCTGTTCCATCTCTGTTGATGACGATGCCAATGTCCCTCTGTCTCGAATGTCAACCTATCGCTTACGGCGCTATCGGTCTGAATGCAATGATAAACGAACAGGAGTGGGAAACCTACATGCCGGCCCCTATGCACGGTGTAAACATCTGCCGCTGTGCCCGACTTGTCCAACCGTCAACTGCTCCGGAGGATCAGTTTGAAATCACCCTCCGAAATCCGTCTGACTCGCAACGCTGCGAAGCCATCATCACGACTGAGAATCGTTCTGAACGCATGTGTGAACGTCCCGCGCAGTCTGTTGGACTCTACATCGTCCCATCTGGCGACAAACCCGTCTTCTTCTGTGACAACCATTACGACCGAGCTCGCCGCCACGAGATGTGCATCTGCGGCGAGTTTCCAAACAGTTACGATCAGCGAGATATGGTACAGTGCGTTCATAATCATCTCTACCATCGTGGATGCGTTCCCGCCGACGCTCCGTGTTGTCCCCACAATCACTTCATTGCGGATGAAACTGTTGAAGAGAAGCCCCATGCGTCGAACGCTGGCTCTCGAGGAGGTGGGGGCTCTAGAATTTTTACTTCGACCAACATGGCGATGATGTTCGCTGTTGTTTGTCTGATGTTGACTCCGACTTCCGCCCTGACTTTAATTGCTTGCGATTGCACCGCTCCTCAATTGGTTGGTTCCGTCAACTTCGGAACTCAAGGTTGTGAAGCTGAAAAAGCTCTGACCTTCCAAGACGTGGACTACTCCGTCGTCGAACACGATCCCGCTGATTTCACTTTTGGTGGCTTTGGTTGCAGAGCCTGGGACCTTGGCGTTCGCGTTGAGAGTTTCTGGGACGCCGAGACCGACACGACAACCTTCCGTCATCCTGTCTCACTGAGTGCCCAAGACTGTTGGCGTTTCGGTCAGACGAAAACGTGCAATGAGAAACCCATGACGTCGGAAGACGGTGTGTCCTGGGGTTACGAACACTCTCCAGTTGCCACGCGGAAATGGCGACCGTTCAGGAGAATGTCGTCCGGAATTGTATTTTCGAACCGGTCACCTTAGATCAACCTCGTGGAGATGATGCTGTCATTCTTCGCCGCTCCGTCAAACTTGCCGATAAGCGGGCAGAAGGGTTCTCTGTCCGTCACGGCACAACTTACGTCTGGGATCCTGCTCCGCAAGGTAGGCAGTTGACTTGTCAGTACAGCGAAATCGCTGCGGGCTCCGCACGACTGTACGAGACTAATCGTGATCCAGTAACCCCCCTGCGTTTACGAGATCATGACAAGCAAGTGGATTTCGCGCTGGGAAACAAAACGCGACTCTGCGGAGATCGCGAAGTCGTTCGCGTTCTCGATTCGGATCATATATTCATTCAGCTGCGGTATCGTTCAGCTGAGAATCCTCTGGGCACTGCTGTATATCACAGATTTACCGTGCTTGCCCATAACGCGACTAGCGATCTTTCTCGATTTGAGTTTCAACTGAAAGGTCATTTCCAATTCTATGAGTACAGAAATATGGACCGTTTCAATGAGCTCGAAAATCAACTCCGAGATTACGATTGTATTCTTGCCGAAACCAACCGGAATCTGTAGGCTGTCACTTCGCGATTCTCCGCGGTGCAGGCTGCGCAGATGATTGGGCAGCCCGAGTGCTACGCACTTCGATCTTTTGGGAAATCAGGAATTCTTAGTCGTTGTCATTCCGTCAATGCCACTTTTCGCGGAGTTAACTCTCGATGTGGTTTTCAACCCGTTTTCAATGAGACCTTCACAATTGGACATGATGGGAAATCCTTGAAACCTCTCACTCCATGCTATTGGCGTGATTCTCTTGCAAATTTCAATGGAATCGTTCACGAATACGATTCCAAAACCGATGATTGGAAACCGATGCAGCCGACGTTTGCGCTGTCTAAGGTCCGATGGCGAGCGCACTTCGACGCTGTCGTTGACCACGAGGCGCCGCTTGAGTCTCTGTCTCTCCAAGGCAATCCGTTTGACATGAATTTGCTCAGCGAATTTTCCGCCCTCATGCACGATGACGGAGCGGACACCGTTGATTCTTTCCTCGATGGGAGAACAGTTGACATCCGTGAAAGTAACGCATTCTCCTTTTTCACTCTTCTGCAATACGTTGGTTCGGCTGTATCGTTCATTTTCGTATTAATCATTGCCATTCTTTTAATATGGGTCGTTGTGACTCTGCAAAACAAATTCGGTTGTTTTCGTTTCCCCTGGAAAATTCGCCTGTTTGAACCGCGCGGTTCATCTACCCTTGCTCCCCAAGCACCCTATTCGATTACAGATACTGATCGAGCTGGTGACTCTGGAGCTCTGCAGGATGCTGAGTCTGCTGTCTACGTTGCCGCGCAAGGCACATCGGAAGAATACGTCAAGATCTACCCAAGTACCGCTGAAAAAGGTGTGGGCATCGAACGCCCTGTGCCGCTGAAGATCTAACTTTCGATTATCGCAGATCTTTGGCGAAAAAATTCGAGGCTGATAACGTGCGAATTTCGCTGAGTCTGGCCTTGGTGCTTCGTTGACTGTTTCTGTGCTCCTTTCTACATTTTCCTTTTTTGTTTCGCTTGCTCCTCTCTGTGTTTTTGTCTTCATACAAACTTTCTCGCCACAACACGTCCAATAATATCTGACCTACTCATGAGTGTTGACGCATTAGATTGAGTGCTAGGCCAGCTCTTAATCCTCCGAAGATTCGCTCTTCGTTGAGAAATAATGCATGTCTTCATCATAATGATGGGTTTTGCATTGGACATTTACCCTCAATGCGGACAATTTTTAATCCCTTTTGTTTAGTTTTTTGTTGTTGTTGTCGTTGATTTAGTTATGCCTGCTTCCGTGAGTAGTGGCGGAACCGACTTCAACGACGTGGAACGCGCCTTTTCACGCCAGTCTTACAGTAGCACGCAAGCCGTCAACGGTGATGTTTACGGTGTGGTTGACCGGATCGCCACACCATTGCTTGGGGTGCCGGAATTGCCCGCGCGAAACCCGCTGGACATGCCTCCCAACCCGGACTACTTCGCTCAGGAGGCTTGGGACTGGGTTTGCCGTGAAGACACTCGTGAGGATTTCTACATTCTGTTCCGTTCTGCATTCTTAAACGCCCAGCGTGACCAGCGTACGTCATCTGCCATCCGTCAACATCTAGAGTATTTGAACAGCCGACAACAGCGCCGCCTACAACAGCAGGAGGCCCGTCAACACCACTACAACCGCTACGAATGGCGTCGTGAAATGCGCCAGGAACAACTACGCATCAACCGACAGCTGGCGGAGGAGGAACAGGTGCATCGACTTCAGGAACAAGAACGCCATCTCCGGGAGGGAAAGATCGCTACCCTGGAAGAGATCCAGCGCCAGAAGGCTACGCCTCTTCCCGGAATCTCCTTTTTCTTCTAATTTTATTTTATTTTTTTATTTATTTTTTATATACTCTTGTTAGGCATCAGTATTATCACATTCAATTTTATTGTCGGGACGATAATAACTTTGTGTTGGGGCTTGTCGCGGGGAAATCATATTGTGTTGTCTGCAGTGCCGGGCCAGACAACCTGTGCCCGGCCCGTCTTATCTCTTTCGCGACCGTCTGACCAGTGCTGGACAGCGGTCAGCTATCTTATCTTATCTTATCTAAGCCATTTTTGATGGTTTCGACTTTTCCACATCCTCCCGTCTCCGACGAGTAGATGTGGAAAAGTTCAAGCGGTCAGTAGTGACTGTTCCTTTTTCTTTCTTCCTTTTTGTCCCATTAAAAGCCAAGCCACCATTTTCCTTACAAGAAACCGCTACGCGACAGCTGCCTATAGATACGGCTACTAGTAGTAGTAATAGCTATCGACCTCTAGTGCTAATCAGATTACTTTTACGTAAGCTGAATAACACTTGAGGTAATTGTTTTGATTGGCGCCACGCCAAAAATTTCGTGGAATACAGTATTGAACAATGATTTTTTTTTCTTCAAATTATCCCAAAATTTTCTAAGTGTTTAAGTTCGTATCAAAGATTCATTTTATTGTTACTGGTTAGTTTTTGTTATTTCACCTGGAATTTCTGTGCGATTTTGTTGCGAGACTATTAACATTTCGCCCATAAATTTTGATCTTTTTATGTTGAGATGCACAATCGTTTGCATGGAATGCAATCTTATCTATCTATCATGTCAAGCTCTTTGCAAGTATCCGTTTTTGTACGGAATATTTCCGTTCAATGTTTTCTGGCGACTTGAGATGCACAATCAGCAGCGTGAGTATTGCAACTGATCAATACTGCCCCTCCCCCATGCTGTTATGCGGCAAAAGCAAGTACAATCAACGATAAATTTATAAACACTGGAGGGTAAAAAATATGAGCAAAAAATAGTCAGGTGGTTGGTTGAAATTTCTTCTTGCGTTTTGGTTCCGGAACAGTTACTGAAAAATTTTAGGTTTTTCCAGACCCTATTGGGAAATTAGAGGACGCGATTGCATTCTTAAATGCTCTTTCGTAGTGGGATAACCATTGCTATTTAGGTTGGCTGACGTCCTGCGTCAACATTTCAGCCAACTGAAAAATAACTATATCAATTAGATGACAATTTAAAATACACAAGTGATCTTCCAGTCATGTGTAAGTTATGTTCACTATACAATTTTTCCGAAAAATTTGAACTCTCGCCAGATCGACCGAGAATTAAAACTTGAACCAGAATGCTGAGATCGCCCGGCTGAAAGCAGATTTGCAGCAGAAAGACATTAACCACGTGTAGGACACCACCAGGGTGCTGGACGATCAGCCCCGGAAGCACATCATTGCGTGGAGTTTGATGAAGGAATTTGCGTGTGAAAGGCCTAGAGGAGAAGAAGAGCAAACTACAGATGCGTGAAAAAGACCTGGAGATCAACTAGACGCAACTGAAGAAACAGCTGAAAGCGGCGTTGAAGGACGAGAACCTGCTGCAAAACGAGGAGAATACCGCCGCAGCTACGGTTGCGAGGAAGGTTTTAGCATGTTGAATGGTGCCTTTCTGTGCCCGTTTTGCAGGTGATTGACATGATGATGATACGTTCTGCTTGCCTTAGTTTTTTTTGTATTGAGTATGTTTATTGCTCTTCCAATGGCGTTAATTTGGCAAAAAGGTTTTCCTCGGTTAATTTTAGCACGTGATGCTTGTGAGTGCATTTAACAATAAAAGTTGAATAATGATCGATCATTCTTTCGTCGCGACGTACTATAGAACCTGGATGAAAATACGGGAACAGCATTCGTTTTGATAGGTGTTACCTAGCATGAAACGAACATTGTTCGCGTGTATTCAGAATCAGCATTTATTCAGCATCCAGATTCTACATAACATTGTAGAGAACCTTGTCCGCGAACTCATCATTATCACTTGTTATTGTAGTTTTTTTAACCCGAAATGTTTACCGTCCATGCCTCGATAAAGCCTTCAAACGCCGAATTCAACAAACCCAATGTGTCGTAGGAAGTGTTTGCGTCTGAGTCTGTCAGTTCCGAGCCGAGTTCCTTTATTCAGTTTGCAGGACTTCAGACCAGTTTTAAACATTCTGACAAGATAACGGCTTCATTATTTTTGAGTATTTCTGAAATTGGCTGGGATTTTCTCATAGTGTTACTCAAATAACGTCTTTGAATCTAAATAAAACTCCCATACATGCACCGCAAAAGCTTGTTTAATTAAAAAAATGTTATTTGTATTCTAAGCATAAACGGTAAAGATTTTATTTCTAATAAACGATTAATTTACTGCAATTATATTTACAATTGAACTTTGTTCAGGTCGCGTGTAATAAATTAATTCAAAACCAAAATCCTGATAAAAAAATTATAAATATACGTTCGAGCTCGATTGAAATTTTTGCTGATGCTCAATGATTTGTTGACGTCACTCCGTTGAAAAACACCTGCGTCCAATTTTAAACCAATGGGTGAACGACTTTGTCCCAGCCGTTGGTTTTGAAGTTGGACGGATATGTAGATGAAATATTTGCGCTACTTTTTTTCAAACTCTCTGCTCCCTAAGAAACATAAAACCACTGCTAATTTTTTCGGTTCCGAAATAAAAACCTTACGATTTCATGAGTTCTCTAATCCCTACTGGGAAAGTTAGGGAACGTGTCCGCTTGCTTTATTGCTCAAGAGTTTTTTGAGATATGATGATCGAAGAAAAAGAAACACATATAATTAGGCTATACGTTTAAAATAAATATAGAAAACAGATAAAGAGAAGATTTTCTATACTAATTTTCGTCTCAGTTTACTTGTGTCCCGTGGCCTAACTGTATTGCAGTAAAGGAGGAAGCTTAAAAATACAGCTTCAGTAGGTTTCATCTGGTTTAAAGTAATTTCGATATGGGCACTTATAGGCTTTGACTGCTCAAATCATTGTTTAGGAATGGCTCGTTAACGGGTAAAAGCAGGTACGTAAAAAAAACAGAACGTTGAAATGATTTAGTTAAAATTAGATGGGAGCTGAATTAAATTTCAATTAAGCGACATGCAAGCGGGATTCAATGCTGTGATCCCTGGCTAAAAGCGAACTTTCTGCAAAAAGACGGTCAGATCCTGAACAGGTTACAAAGATGGCTAAACCAGTTGTTTAAACTGTTGTTGGTGTAATGTTAGTTCCAAAAGGGTAGTTTCAAAATTCAAATATTAGGATCGAAAAATACATTTTAGTTAATAATTACCTTTTTATACCTTTTAAAAATAGTTGATAAGCAGATAAAACTACGCATTTTTAGGCATGAAATCCGACGTCACAATATTGAAAATCTGTCGAACTTTCGACAAATGGGAAAGGAACTTCGCTTCTGCTGTAAGTTTATATTAATATGCGGATAACAAAGTGTTTTCCGTTTCTTTCGAGCTTCTTTCGAGCTCGAAGCTACAAGTAATTTAAAGTTTGATATTTTTCAATTATTTTGGTTCCGAAAAGTTTTAGGTTTTGTTCGCTTTTTTTTCGTCTTTAGTTTATAGTATGGCAGATCGTTGTAAAATCAATCAATGTCGAATGCACGTGATAAAGTAAAAATGACAAATAAGGGTATATCTATATCCGTTGCTCTATCCGTATTCTTTTCTATATCTATATCGGCAGTGCATCCAAAGCATAAGAAACATTTAAATGCATTATTGTCAAATTGGTTGTCCATTTTGACTGTAATGAATAATAAATTGGGAAAATATTTGACTGGTTTCTCTAACTTCATTTTTTGTGGGTTTCCGGTTTTCTTTAATCCCTATTGGGGAAAATAGAGGGTTTGTTTGCAGTCTTAAATGCTTTTTTGTTGTGGGATAACCATTGCCAGTTAGATTTGCTGACGTCCCGCGTCATAATTTCAGCCGATGGAAAGAGAACTATATCAATAAGATTACAGTATAAAATACACAATTGATCTTCCAGTCATGTGTATGTTATACTATTAATCAATTGTTCCAAATAGTATGAACTTTCGCCCGACCGACCGAGATTTAAAACTTACGTTCAGAACCGGCTTAGAATTGCATCGTTTCTTTTTCATACAAGAGATGGTCGAGATGAAAGCTCAGATGAAGGCTGAGGTGAATGATATGGAAACCGGATTCGATGCGAAATTTGCCAGCCAGAATATTGAGATCGCCGGGCTGAAAGCAGACTTGCAGCAAAGACATTTAGACTGCTCAACAGGCTGTGTGTTCCTTTTTAAACTGCTGCTTCCTTTTCCTGCAGTATCTTGGCCGCGCAACGAGCTCGGCGGAGGGCTTGCTTGGACTTCTTGTTCAGAACTGTAAGACAAAGAATAAACTACAAGTATTCATAAATACGCAGGTACTCGCAAACGTTGAAAAATGCTTAAAAAAGTTGAGGCTTGCTGTCATTTAAAACAGACCTGGGTGTGCAGTTCGGTAATCTGAAGAAGCAGTTCTTTTCTCCCCTTTCAGCTTCCCATTCATTCCATCAGTGCGTGAATATTTTCGCGAGCCTTCCAGTAAGCGCCAATGCAATGCCTGCACTTGTTAAAAAGCCTCGCACTTTCCCTCGTGTCAGATTTCTTGCTGCTGTCCATCCATTGTACTTTGAAAGGAACAATGAAGCAATGAAGCAATGAAGCAATAAAGCAATCAACGAACCGACCAACCAACCGATGAACCAATCAATCAACTGATCAACCCCAGCCTATCCTATAAAAATCACTCTTACCTGTAATCCTCGGTTCCCCTAACGTAGATAGCGATGATCAATGATTTTTTTAACTGCAAACTTTCCGGACGTTTTGGGAGGTTTCGGAACTGCCTGCGAATCACAAATAGTTTTAATGATAATTTTAAACTGAGCGAAATCATGAAATCAAAAAATGAATTTAGAAATTAAGAAGAAACTAAGTAATTAGGAAGATGAAATTTTAAGAATTATTTTAAACTGAGTGAAATTAAGAATGAGGTTTGTTTACTCGATTTTTAATTTTCTTTTAAAACCATTCATGAAAAACAATTTTTACACGAAATTGATATATACCCCAACCAATGTCGAATGCACGTGGTATGGTATCAATGACCGCAGAGAGTTAATCTATATTTTTTCTATTACAGTGCATCCAAGGCATTAAAATGAATTATGGTCAAATTGGTTTTTTTTTTACTGTACACAAGCGAACGATAAATTGTGAAAGTATATGACTGGTTTTTCTGACTTCATTTTTTGTGGGGGAATGGGACTTAATGTAATAAAATTAAATTTGCTGAGCTTGGACTATCACTAGTAAGCTAAATAGCACTGAGGTCACCGTTTTGACTGGCTGCTTATAAATATGGGTACTAGTACTAGCTATCGACCAAAGTTTACATCATTTGATAGCCCAAGTTCAGCAACTTTATAATATGAAGTGCTATTCCTCCCACAAAAAGTGAAATTCGAGAAACCATTCATCTACTTTTCGAATTTATTGTCCCATATTCTACAGTCAAAATGAACTCTTTCTAATTTTAATAATGCTCAATATGCTTTGGATACACTGCTAATAGTAAGAAGTTGAATTGCCGAAAATAAAAAAAAATATGAAGAAACTAAGAAGTCAAAAATTAAGAACGTGAAATTTTAACAGTTATTTAAAACTGAGTGAAATCAAGAATAATATTGTTTTACTGGATTTTCAATTTCCTTTTAGGACTATTCATGAATTTTTACGCGAAATTGATCCATACCCCAATGTCGAATGCACGGGGTATGGTATAATTGACTACAGAGGGTTAATCTATATTCTTTTTTATCAGCAATGCATCCAACGCATATGAAGCATTTTAACAGTTATTATCAAGTCAGTTGTCCATTTTGACTGTACACTAGCGAACGATAAATTGGGAAAGTAGATGACTGGTTTTTCTGAATTCACTTACTGTAAGGGAATGGGACTCAATTCAATAAAATTAGATTTGTTGAGCTTGGATTATCATTAGTAAATTAAATAGCACTCGAGGAAATTGTTTTGTTTGGCTGCCTATAGATACGGGTACTAGCAGTAGCTATTGACCTCGAATGCTATTCAGCTTACTAGTATCATGTATCATGCACCACGCCGGAATTTCGTGGAATACAGTATTGAACAATGATTTTGTTTTATTCCAAGTTCTCTTCCTGCAAGTATTCAATTTCTTATGAAAAATTCATTGTATTGTTACTAGTTGGTTCCCTTTTATTTCACCTAGAGTTTCTGTGCGATTTTGTTTAGGGACAATTACATTTCGCCCATAGATTTTAATCTTTTTAGGTTAAGATGCACAATGTTTTGCATGGAGTGCCATCATATATTATAATAAATATAGGACCATTGTCTAAAGAATCCTTTATAAATTTTAGGTAAAACAGATATTCAATTAAACGTACATTTAAATTTTGTTTTAAAGTTATTTTGCCTCGGTTTTAAAGTGCTCTATAAAATGAGTTGATTGATTGTTAATGGACTCCAGTTTATTAGAAAAACAAATCGTCAAGTTGTATATTTTTTTTCGATTGAATGGATCCGATTATACTAGTACTAGTTATAGTATAACTGAATAGCACTTCAAGTAACCGTTTTGATCGGCTAATTTTAAATACGTTTCATGTGAAACTTTTACTAATTCAACACACTAAATTTTTTTTTTAGGAATTTTTTAGGATATATAGTAACAGCACTGAACAATGACTCCTTTTTATTTCAAGTTTTTTCTTTGCAAGTATCCGCTTTCGTAAGGAAAATTTATGTCGATTTTTTCTCGCGACTTGAAATGCACAATCAGCAACATAAAGTGTTGAAACTGATCATTACTGCCCTCTCCCATGCGGTTATGCGGCAAAAGCAAGTACAATCAACGACAAATTTAAAAACCATGGAAGGTCCAAGATCTAAGCAAAAAAGATTGGATCAAAAAACGCTCAGATGGTTGATTGTTGAATTATTTGAAATTTTCCACTTTCTTTTTGGTTCCGAAACAGAATAAAAGGTTTCAAGGTTTCAAAAAAGAGAATTCAGGTTTTCTTCAATCCATATTGGGGAAAATAGAGGATGTGTTTGCATTTTTATTATTCTTTTGTTGTGGGATAACCATTGCTATTTAGGTTTGCTGACATTCCGCTTCGAAATTTCAGCCAATGGAAAAAGAACTACATCAATTATAATACAATATAAAATACACAATTGATCTTCCAGTCATGTGTATGTTAGTTCTCCGACGTCATACCTGTTGTGAAACTAGGAGGAATAGAACACGTGTCTGCTAGCGTGTTTGCTTCAGTGTCTGTTTTCGTCGGTCATAATGAGAGTTCACTTTACAGCGTGGAAGTTTCAACCAATGAATGAAGAGCTTCATCTCAGCCGCTGGCATTAAACGTAGATGCATATGCAGATTCAAATGTGCCCCATCTTTCCTTTCCTCCTTTCTCCTCCTTTCTTCCGTAGCTAGGCTGATCGACGCTGATGCAACGAATTGAGACGCAATTCGGTTTGTGTGGAGCATATTTCATTCTACTTTTTCGCAGTTGCTTTTTCGCGGCAGTCCTTTCCACAGTTTATATTTCTGAATATCTTCATCTGACCCCTCCTCACGAGAAACCTTCCGTCCTCCACTTTTTTCACAAAAACGTAAATGCTTCGTTCTGAGGGAGTGAGTCCATAATATCTTGAAAAATTTCTTGATGGAGATCGTTGGAGTAGGAAGATCTAAAACTTTAGGTGAATAATCTCCTGACTTTAGTTTTCAGTAGAGCAGTAATGGAGATTTTCCCCTCACGATCATCGTAATCTTTTTCACTAATAGCTGCTTATTTATTGTGATTTGTCATAGGGGTCTCAGCGTGGAAATCACATTACCGGTTTCAGAAAAGAATGAGAAAAAAAACCTTCAGCGAGGTTGTGCTCAGAGCAGGTGCTTGATTAAACGTTCACTATTTTCCTTTTTTTCCTTTTTTAAAATTTAAAATTTCTTTTTTTAATTTTTGTAATTAAAAATAAACAATACAGTCAAAACAAGTGTTTTTATATTTTCCTATGCCAAATTCAATTGTAAATCAATCGGAAATGACTCATTATTCTTGCAATGTCAGGGGGCGGCGTTGTGTGTATTTCTCAAAAGGGACAAGAAATTCGAGCGTAGCTGTCAATAGTTGGCCTAATGTTCCGCCCCTTGACACCTGAAAAATATTGGATTAATTTGGATTTACTCCAAATTGAATTTGGTGCGGAAACGTGGTAAAACACATGTTTTTGATGCATGGTTCAAATCAACATTTTTTACAGTTAAAATCAAAGAAAGTAATGAGCTTTCAATCAATCAAGCACCCGCTCACAATAGAAACTCGCTGGGGAAGACTTTTTCTTATTCTTTTATGAAACCGATAATGTGAACTCCACGCGTAAACTCCAAGAATAATTCATAATGGGCAGATAGCTATTTGCGAAATAAAACCAAGTCGATCGGGAAGGAAAATCTCCGTTACTGCCCGAGTTAATTTAGTAGAACTACGTTTTCCAAGTTCATTTATTATGTTAAACGTATTAAATATTCTGAATATAATAAATTTTTATATTCATATATATTGGCTGATTGTTAGATGATTGATTGGAGATTGCAGCGCCACCTGTCCGGTTGACTATTAGGCCTACTACAATCGGTGCAGAACAATAACGCATGATGCGCAACGCATATGATAACAAAAAAAATCTCCAGACATCGTGAAGATTATTCCTTTTCCGTTCGCACGATTCTCCTCAATCCTACCTTACCAGTGCCAGAAGTATCCGTTACCGCCGCTTTCTGGCTAATGATATCATTAGTGTCGTTGAGTGCTTTTGATCATTATTGCATTTTTTGGTGTGGCTTCTCTTTCTCTCTCTCTTTCTCTTGTGGGTTCTGTATCCGTATTTATTAGTGACTGTGCTTATCAAGTAAGAACGGAGATCATCAGTTTGGTTGTCACCACAGTCACCACACACACAGATATTTCTCAGATTGTCACAAATATTTCAGATACTTCTCAGGTCGTCACACAAGAAGGCCGTACTCGCAATTTTGAATTTACGGGAGGAAGAGTGGCCTGCGCTACAGCAATAGCAAAGGCGGAACAGGACAAGAAACGAGCCGGCACATAACGCATCCCGGGTGGAAGATTCCCTTGGCAGAACTCTGCTCGGAGGGCAGATATCGGCTAACAAGCATCCGACAGGGACGACTATTCGGAGCACGTGGAAGCGTCTGTAATTAAATGGAAGGACAGCCGTACGGTAAGAATCAGGAAAACCTGCTCTAGGCTGGAATATTTGACTTAGATATATATTTTACCCTCACAGATATTCTTATTTAACCGCATGTTATTTTTATCAATATGAATATTACCTATCTACTGTTCATCTCTATACGCGGTAACGTTATTCTTACCCGGCTCTCTTGCCTGATACTAAGCCTGGATTGAATCGGTATCTCTACCCAATTCCAACCAACGATATTGAACCGGTACCCTGCCCGTTTTAAACCGGTACGGTGGTCGCCCATGTTGAACAAGCCAATACCAGATCACAGTATGACCTGTCCAGCATCAGTCTTACTGCCCTGCTCAAGAAGAAAGCAACTGAGAATAAGAAATCTCAAACAAACAAGCTCGACGCGTCACTCGCCAAATCGTGGAGAAAAGGGTTGGCTACGAACCACCGGCAGAGGGCAGCTATAACAAACCAGTACCATCAAAAACAGAGAACGAAACCGAAAATCAAGCAGATACTTATTCAGAAGGCCCAGAAGCGTTTAGTCTTGAGACAATCGGAGACAACGATTATTTAGTTGTTGCGCTACAAAAGCGAGAACCGACAGACATCGCTGTAAACGTAACACAGTTGTCAGACGAGCAATTTCAACAGTTTTTGCAAACCTTAGGGACGGTACAACCCAACTCTGCGCCCGTTATTAAACTTGCAATTCGTACGGTCAGTCCGAGAGATCTACCGAAATTTGCGGGTAAGTTGCTGGAAGATTGCGATGAGTTCTTGGACAAGTACGAAGACTGCGGAGAACCATACAAGTGGACTGACGACGACCGAAAGAGGTACTTTTTAACGGCCCTAACCGGTATAGCGTACCGATGGTATACTTCGAATAAACATCTGGATTGGGACGACATTCGGGCCGCTTTTTGCTTAGAGTTCAGTCGCACGTTGATCGACTTTGATCTGGCAGGAGGAACGAGTAATATGCTAGCGGAGGATCCCCGCACCTACGTGATCAGATCCTCGCCCGTTTAGTCACGACAAGTCCGAACTCTACGGTACAGGAAAAACTAAACAGACTTTTCGAAGGGTTTCCCACATCGTGCAAAAAATTCTTCATATGGGACAATTCAACAAGCGTTGAGGCCTTTTTGGAATGGTTGAAAGACATCAAGCGAGAACAGTTGTACGATGAAAAAAATCTGTTGAAACAGCTGATGTCAGGAATTTCAGTACGGTCACTCGCCCCTGGCTTAATAACTTCATTAACGTCTTATGCAACCCAACGCAGTAATGATCCCACCACAATAACGATGCTGGCCAACGCGCTTGGTAATGGACACAACTAAATAACAGGATCACGTAATGGGCTATTAGGCAATCAAAAGCCTATTAGCCACACTACTGCAACAATAGGGCATGCAAGCAATACCTCCTACTGGCAACGTGAAACACGCAATGGTGCCAGGGTGTGCTCACCTACATCAGGGCGTATCAGCTGACGAGGTAGATAAAATCGTTGAAGACGCTAACACCAAAAACGAGTTGGAGAGGTTGCGTAAAGAAATTAAATAACTCAAGCTGCGTACCGGGAAAACAGCTACCAGTGCTGGTTTACTGGACAACCCAAACATCAACACAACGGTCGCGCAGTAGGGCGAATTCCGTAAATGCCATGCATTCGGGATACCGGCCACATACGAGCGAGATGCACAAACCGGTACAACGGCGAAAACTTCCGGGGTAACAGCCGCGGAAGATTCCGAGTGGTGGGCCGGAGAAGCTTTCAGAACTTTGGGGATCGCTCAGGTTATCAGCATAATCGGAGCCCGTCAAGAGAAACAAACGAAGCCTCTCAAAAAGGCTATTACGAGTCAGCAAACCCGACCGTCAATCAGTTTGGACAACACATGATCCTACCAAACCAACCGGTACCCTTCCCCTACACCATACAAGCGCCGCCCACTGCATCGTTCCAGCAAGCCACTCGACCCCAAAAGGCCATTCGAGAAGCTGGAATGGCACATCCACAACCACAGGCCGCTTCTCAGTTCTTTCTCTCGGGGAGCCAACCAGAAACCTCAGCGCCTCAATACTTCGTCACGTCACTGGGACGGTACAGTTCGCTACATCGGAGCAGCAGCAACACGCACCCTACGAACACTATGCTGCCCAGTATATGCTCTCACGCAATCACCATCAATTTTTACGGAGTATGGTATAAAAAGGGATTTCGATTTCGTAGCCGCCCTGCAGTGCTCGGTCAACTTTAACGGCACAGCAGCCACCGGCGTTTTAGATACCGGTATTGGTATTTATTTGGTCAGTCGAGAATTTGTGGACCGTCACCGGATCCCTACAGTACTCTGGACGGGGCCCAACGTCTCCAAAGCCGACGGAGTCTGACTAATTATTTCGGAGGCAAGCATCCTGGACATCGCTCTGCTGGGCTTCATCTTGAGCGGCATGTGTGAGATTATTGACTTCCCATACGATTTCTTCTAGGAATAAATTTTTTACGCCAAGCCCCTTTATTACTTGATTTTCAAGCAATGCATAAACAAAATACCGAAACCGGACAAACGGACAAACTACAGCTTGAAGTCAGACACATCACGACACCAAAGGAAGCCCAGACCTTCCCCTCGTTTCGAATTTTCCATTCATATCAAATCAAACCGACCACAAGGAAACAAGTGATAACATTGAACCGGTACCACTCAACTACATCACCCGGGAAATGATGCTAGCGTACAAACAATTTTGGGGTACAACGGTATGTATGTCAACACAAGAACTACGGGCGGAACCGGTAACCAGTGGCAAAAAACAACTGGAATCAGTAACATCGGAGTTGATCAGTTTTGAGGGTCTAAACGACGACGAAGGGGAGGAGAACCGGAAATGTGGCTCCCCACAGGAAGGTCAGAGAGGCACAGTTGGCTTGTGGAAGAGACGCAACCCAATGGGATGCGGTGAATTTCAGTCCAAACCTGATCACCATAAAAAAAGCATAGTAACTTGCCATGCTAAAAAAACACCCTCGAGCCTTCCCCACTAAAAACCGGAAATTGGGTCACTGCAACATAGGGTGCCACCGAATCGATACCCAAAAAGACCCACCCGTCAAACAGCAAGAGCACCGGCAAAGCCGTTGGGCAGGAAATGAAATTCAGAAACAGAAGTAAGAAATGCTCAAATGGGCGTCATTCCGGAATGGACGGCTGACGAAGGGGTTTGGGCGTCCAATTGTGTTGTCGTTTTTAAGAAAGACGGAAATGCGCGCGTATGCGTCGATACGCGTGCTTTAAATTCAGCCACACGGAAAGACTCCTACAAGCTGACTGATTGTCAAACCCTCCTAGATTGCCTACATAGTACCATATTCATCTCTCTTGACCTCTCCTTGGGGTTTTGGCAAGTGGACATCGCAGAGGAAGATCAGCATAAAACGGCTTTTTACGTCTCTGGCTGCGGCCTGTACTGTTTTTGGCGGATGCCGTTTGGGCTGTGTAACGCCGTGAGAACTTTGTCTATAATAATTGACAAAAACTTTCAAGACCTTAAAAATGATCACTGTGCTCCTGTACATCGATGATTTTAATTTCTTCAGTACATCATTCGAGTTGTATCTGGATGCAATGGACGAGGTCTTATCTAGACTGGGAGCTAGCGGGCTTGTCTTGAAACTGTCGAAATTTTTTGGGTATTCGAAAAATGACTTCCTCAAGCACGAAATTTTCAAGGATGGGGGGAGGCCATACCTTTTTAAATCAGAGGCCATCTGTATACCGATACGCCAAATATTTTCTCTACCCTCTGCCCTTGATTTGTTTACACCCTCTTGATTATACCAGAAAATCCATTCTTTACATTTCTGCGAACAGCCTGTATGGTATTCAGTATATTGTTCTCTCTCCTTGGCTGACCCCACTCCGGACTTATTCGATAATATTTTCCATCTTCTCTTGTTTATTTCACAAACCTGTCTCTTTACCTCCCTACATAAACTCACACGAATCGGTTTGTGTCACTCAGTTCTCGTGTTCAAATTTTCTTTTACATTTTTCTTGTTTATCATTTACGGACGTACCGATAGCAGTCAGTATGCCTAAGCAAACCGCTACGCAACCCTTCTACTGCCGTCAGCAAATGATCGCCAAAAAGGGGATTCGAGATAACCTTCGGTACAGACAACCTGACGATGCCTTCATCACGGCACCGGAGCTGCATCAGCGCTTCCGTACCGAGATTAGATTCGCCTGGTCATCTACGCTGATAGGGCGTGCTTTCTCTGCGTCTACGGCTCCCCAGCGGAATTTAATGACTCGGACCGTATGTTCCGGACTAAAAAGAAGGCTCCGAAGGAGGTACAAAATTTCAATTTGTTTAACTTCTCTGTTTCTTTACAGTGAATTTGCGTCTAACGGGAGGGTTGTGTCACGAGTAACCGTTACTGCCGCTTTCTGGCTAATGATATCATTAATGTCGTTGAGTGCTTTTGATCAATATTCCATTCTTTTGGTTAGGCTTTTTTTCTCTCTCTATCTTGTGGGTTCTGTATCTTTATTTATCCGTGACTGTATGTTTATCGAGTAAGAACGGAGATAATCAGTTTGGTTGTTTTTTGACGACAGACACCACACACACACTCAAACATTTTTCAGGTATTTACCATTTACACCTGCAGAGAAGAAATTGTACAGGAGTCTTCCACCAGCTCGCGTTCGAACACCCGCATATCAAATCCAGGTTTGGACGAAGATTGAATTTGAATTTAAATCCAGATTTAATTTTGATTGAAGTTGGTGGAAAATGGAAAGTTAAACTGGCTGTGTCGATATAAGTAAGCCCAGCTTTCGGATGATATCAATCAATCCACCGATCAATGAACCGGTTTCAACTACATTTGATTCAGTTACCCTAAGGCAATGCATCAATCAATCAAGCGAAATCATTGGCGGGCTGAATATTATCCTTTTTTGCGAGCCTGAAGAGTTGTTCCAGTTCGAAAAGTAAGTTTCAACTTTTCTTAATTGAAGTGGTGTGACGAGTTGTCAAACAAATGTGGATTATTTTGACTTGCGTAACAAAATATTCGTAGAAGAATCACCAATCAACCAATCAACTGAACAGTTTATATAGGTCTAATGTTTTTGCAATGCTATATATTTGTCTATGTTTATGTTTATGTCTAGGTCTATCTCTATCTCTATCTCTATGTCTGTGTCTGTGTTTGTGCCTGTGTCTGTGTCTCTGTTTCTGTCTCTGCTTGCGTCTTTGTCTGTGTGTCTGTGTCTATGTTTCCGTGCATGTGCTTTTGTCCGTGTCTGCCATTTTGGCTGCTTTTTTGCCACTTAAGAATCAAGATGTGACGACGCGCATTCATACACTTCGATTTGTAGTCTGAACGCTGCAGGTCTAATCGATTGTCTTCATTAACGGCAATCATGCAGTAGTCCGCAGAATCGAGTTCTTACCCCCCATGTTGCCAGTTCTGCAAATGAACATGTCCAATCGATTATCTTCATTAACAGCCATTGTACAGTAACCAATTCATTCAACGTTATGCAGTCCAAAATTAAAATGTGTTAAAGATCGCCGTCGATAATTTTGAGACCGAACTGTAGTATTTAAAATAGTTACCGTAATTATATAACTAGTCATCCTCGGCTTACATTATCAAGTCACAAAATTTTTAACTGATTGATTGATTCATAATTCCATGGATTGATTGAATGATTGATGAACTGACGTGGTTAAATAAAGACTTGTTGTTTTAAGTGCATTTCGATTCTTCCTTGTTTACAGAAAATGCCGAAGGACGGGCAGTACAACATCGTTATAGGATGCGCTTACCCGCCTGACGTTAACGGTAAGGGTTTTGAGCTATGTATTACATTATGGTTTCAACTATTACCCCTTCCTTGTAATGGGTGGGACGTAATAGAACCATAACTGTTTTACCCCCTCCCATGCTGCCCGTTTGTTGTCATCCGTCGTTCACCCATCGTTCCGTCTTACGCCCGTCTTGTTTGCCAGTCTGTCCTGTTCATCCGTCTTATCCATCCGTCCTCTCCGTCCGTCCTGTTCATCCGTCCGTTTTGTCCATCCGTTTTGGCCATCCCTCCTGTCCATCCAATCCATTCGTCCTGTCCGTCCGTCCTGTATCTCCGTCCGTCATGTTCATCCGTCCTGTCCTGTTTGTCCTGTCCATCCATCCGTCCTGTCCATCCGTCCGTTCTGTCCATTTGTCCGTTCGTCCGTCTTATCCATCCGTCCTGTTTGTCTGCCCGTCCGTCTGTCTGTCTATCGGTTTGTCGGTCTCTTGATCTCACTAGCCATCTCTCACGCCACATCTCCTTCTGTATATATACGTGTTTATCGTACGTGTCTGTCTGTTTACCAGTCCGTCTGTCTGCCAGTCTGTCTGTTATTCTCTGTCCGACTGTTGATCTGTCTGTTTCTTTATCTGTGTGTTTGTCTGCTGGTTTGCCTTCCGTCTGTCGGTTGGTCCGTAATTCAGCTGACTGTCAGTCATTTTTTGTCAGTCTCATGGTCTCACTCGCCCCCTTTATGCCGTATCTTCTTCAGTATAATTAAACGTTTGATTTTCTGCCAATCTGCTTGTTTTTTGTCTGTCTGCTTGCTTGCCATTTATTCTATCTGACTATTTGTCTGTCTGTTTGTTTATTTGTTTGTCTGTCGGTCTGCTGGTTTGTTTGCCGTCTGACGGTCGGTCAATATTTCATCTGACTGTTTGACGGTTAGTCAATCTTATGGTCTTACTCGCCCTCTTTCACGCCGCATCTCTTTTTCTGCAAGTCTATATTTCTGTCTGTCTGTCAATCTGTCAGTCTGTCTGCCAGTCTGCTTGGTTTTGGTTTGACTGTTTGTCTGCCGGTTTACCTGTTATTCTTTGTCAGATTGTTTGTCTGTCTGTTTGTTTATCTGCCTGTTTATGTTTCTGTACGTTTGCTGGTTTGACTGCCATTTGACAATCGGTCTGCATTTCATCTGACTGTCCGTCAGTTTGTCAGTCTCATGGTTCTTCTATATGTCTGTCCGTCCGTCCGTCCGTCCGTTATTCGTTCATCTATTATCCGTCTGTCGTTTGCCCGTTGTTCGACTATTTGTCTGACAACGGACGGATAGTCAACGGACGGACAAAGGACGAATGGATAACGAACAGGCGGACGGATGGACGGACGGACGGGAAGGATAAAATAGCAGATGTGTTTGATGATACAGGTAGGGGTAAAACAGCAAGGGCGTAATTGGGCCCAAAAAGGGGGGTAAAATAGCCACTCCGTTATATTTTATTATGTTGTATTAGATATGTATACAATGTATTAAAATATTACAGTGTACTCGGAATATGTACACACGTAGCAAAAATGCGCTAACTGAGTTAAGCCATTGCACTCGTTTGACGGACGTCTGTTGTATTTTGTACACAGCCCCGAGTTAAAATCCCTAATTCGGTTAGCGCAAAGTTTGCCACTTGTGTACATATGTTTATGGTGTATTTTTTGTTTGTTTAGAGCGTTTCCGTCGTAGCGGCATCGACACGCATCAACCTAATGTTTACGACCAGGCCGTGATGACCGCCTGCTACCGGGTCAAACAGAAAGACACCAAAATGTCTTCCGTGTAGTCGGCAAAACGGAAAGAAATAAATTTAATATAAAAAGAATACAAAAAAAATTTCGTCTAAAAAAGTCTTATTTGTTACCATTCAAAATTTAATTTGAGATAAATTTGTTAGTTCTCAAAGCAAAGATTGATGGTTTTAAATAGAAAATAGTTAGATGGCTGATATGCAAACTAAAAATGTGCACCACCCTTCCTTTCGTTCCTTCACTAGGTAACAAGGCAGACCAGCCAACGCTGAAACAACGCAATAAAAGGCAGTTCGATTTGCGAAGCGCATTGTCATTTGTCTCTTTCGTAACTTTTTTCCCTGCACTTTTTTTTTACCGGCAGAAAATGCTTTAAGATTTTGCTAAAATCTTAATATGTTGTGTTTTGATGAGGTTTAACTTCTACAACCTTGAAGTCGATAACAATTCAGCTTTAAATTTCACTAGTACAGCTTATTTTACGATTTAGTAAACCCCTTAGTATCTTATTTTATATTTTATACTTGATTAGACTTCGGAGCGAAGCGACTAATGTACGGGTGGATCTAAAACGCAGCACCTAATAATCGAGACAGTACAGTATATCAAGCTCGAGCGTACGAATTTTAATTGTTGTTCAGTTTCTTTTAAGTGTGTAGTTTCTAGACTAAGTTACATTATAACAGTTCTTTTTATCGAGTAATGAAGCGAATTTTACATTGGCGTTTTACAGTTTGACATTAATCCTTGAAGAAACACAAATAGACAAACAAGCAGACAGAGAGACACACAGAGAAACAAACAGACAAACAAACAGGCAGATAGACTTTTGTCATTGTGTACTCTTTGTGAGGCACTCTTGCTTGTTTTTAATATTGCGATTATAAATCATAAACCTAAACTAATTAAAATATAATATAAAACTGAAATAAAGATGTTTTATTTAATTGTTTTACAGTTTAAGCTTTTTTCGTCCCTCAAAAAAATGTAAACCGAAAATTACACGACCATAAAAAAAAATTAAAACAACGCTTTCAACTACTGTAAATCTCATAGTTTTATTGTGGTTACTCCGAAAACTTAAAATTTTTGTTACTGAAAATGTGCGTGGAGGTGGCTTTTATCGACGCAGCTAATGGGTTCGGAAGTACGCGCGGTGATGAATCATGTCACCAATCGAGAACGTTTTTGATAATGGTGGTTCCGAAACGATAAATAAGAAATGTAAGTTGTGATACAGTTTAGTTTACTTGAATGTGTAATTGTCACTACATTGTCGCAGTCTTGTTTTCGAGGTTTTGGAAAAAAGTGAGAGCATGTGTCCATTCCAAATTTGTGTCCTTCGGCAGATCATAGAACGGGACGCCAAGATCAAGAAGCAGGATGAAAGGATCAAGAAGCAAAATGAGAGGATCGACAAGCTGGAACGGCAGATGGGCATGGTGTTGCAGAAGATAGAAACAAAGGAAGCTGAAACGTCGAGCTGCGGCGTGTGTGCGTTGCTCAACAAGTCAAAATCGACACCCTTACTATTCAGGTGTGTTTCCGTCCGAATCCGAATCAGACAAACAGCCAGCCAGATAGTCGTACAGTAATTGGGTAGTCTTATGAATTGCGTGTTTCTATGGATTGCTTTGTCAGTTTGTTTGTCTGTTTGTTTGTCGACGGTTTGTCTGCTTGAGAGCAATGTTTGTCTCTTGTTTTGTCTGGCTGCTCTTGGGTTTTTATTCTGCGACGGTGCGGCAATTGCATCCGTTCGTGCATCGATTCGTTGTTGCAAGATTTGATAAAGCATATGACTCGAAGCAGAAAACGCGACTGCTCACCACCAAAGTCGGCTTTCGCTTTTTAGTTTGATCGTTCCGGCGACTCCCGATTGAATCACGCATTGTCTAGTTGTCAGGGAACAATAGTTAGTATAAGTTGAAGTTTCGGTGACGTCACGGAGTTGAAAAGACCCGCGTTGAAACTTAAACTAATGAAGGAAGAGCTTCACCCCAGCCGTTGGGATTCAAGGTGGATGCACATGCAGATGAAAAGTGCCCCACCTTCTTTCTTTTCATTCATTTCCTCGGTAGCTAGGCAAATTGCAGATTGCAACCAGTTGAGACACAATTCGGTTTTTATTTTGCGCTTTCACAACTTCCTCTCGTCCTCTGCCGTTTTTGCGCGTTTTATTTTCAGAGTTTCCATCCGATTCTTTCCGAAAAATCTTCCTCCACTTCCTTCAGTAAAAGGTAAGTCAGTCAGATGGCAGTGAGCCGCCGATATGTTAATCGTATTTCGTATTCGCATTACATCGTATTTAATCGTACTTTATTGTATTTAATGGCATTTACTCGTATAATATTTTAATCGTAAACTAGATCACTGAAATTAAGTTTCCCTATTTTACGATTAAAAATCTATTTGTGTCTGTATATTCGTCTGTATATAAACTATGTCTGGGTCTGTGTCTTGTTTTCTAATTGTTGTTTTTCGTACAGGAAAATTCGTGAGCGTCTGCAAATTGCAAAAAATAAAAACACTTTTAAAACAGCGTGACAGTCAATCAATCAATTATTGATTGATCAACTATTGAGCATTATTTTGCAACAGAAACGCAGACAGAAACACAGTCACAAACAGAGACAAAGACACAAAAACAGATACATTCACAGTCACAAACAGAAACAGAAACAAAAACAAAGCCATAAACATAGACAAAGTCGCAGACAAAAGCTCAATCCTTTTCAGCCAATGAGAGGGCTGCTGGTGTTTCCGGCCGTTAAAACTCCCAACCAATGAGAAGTTTAAGTTTGCAGCAAATGCCAATGAACGGATTACAACGTCGTTGTGTGTCCGTCTGTTGCCGATCCGTCGTTCACCCATCTGTCGTCCGTTGTCTATTTGTTTAGGTGTTTGTCTATTTGCCAGTCTGCATAATTTTGTCTTTTTTCTTTTTGCCGGTCTGCTTGTTGTTTTCTGTTTTGACTGTCTGTCTGTCTGTCTGTTTGTTTCCCTATCTGTGTATCTGCCTGCTTGTGTAATTCTGCATGCCTGCCTGCCTGCTTGTTAGTCTGTTTGTTTGTCTGTCTGTCTGACTGTTTGTCTGCTTGTTTGTTTGTTTGTTTGCCCGTCTGCTTTTTTTTGCCGGTCTAATTGTCTACCGGTCTGCCTGTTTGTCTGTAAGTTTGTTTGCTAACTGCCTGTTACTCTCTGTCAGTCTGTTTGTCTGCTGGTCTGTCTGCCGTTTGACAATCAGTCTTCATTTTAACTCGTTGTCTGTCAGATTTCTATCTCATGGTTTCACTCGCCCCCTCTCACACCGCATCTCTTTTTGTGAGTATCTTTGTTTTTATGTCTGCCAACCCGCTTGCTTTTTGTCTTTGTACCGGTCTACCATTGATTTTCTGTGTGAGTGTTTGTTTGTTTGTTTGTTTGTCTGCTGGGTTGTCTGCCGTTTGATTGTTTAGTTTTATTTCATCTGACACTCCGTCGGTTTGTTTGTTAAATGGTTCTTCTACATGTCTGTCCGTCTTTTTTCGTCTGTCTCGGCTGTCTCGTTCGTACGTCATCCGTCCACCATTCGTTCATCTGCTATCCGTCAGCCGTTGCCCGTTGTTGGACCATCTGTTCGACAATGAACGACAAAGGACGGATGGAAAACAAACAGGCGGACAGATAGACGGACGGACAACTTTGCGAAGATAAAATAGCAGATGCGCTTGGTGATGTAAACGATACGCCCCATTTACGTTGTCCAAACTTTTCAATAAATAATTTCACCCAGAAGGAACGACATTCTGACTCAAAAAGTATTTCTATCTGATAGCCAGACATCTCAATCATTCTTTTCACTCGTTTTTGCCAAGCTTTGAGGATGTTTCGGCAATGTCCCGAACCAAATTTTTTCCACTCCCGTTTTGCAATCGCTACCAATTCAGCCATATTCTTCGCCTTGTGCCTATTGCATCGCAACCATAAAATTTGAGTTTACACCGTAATTCATCGGGGACAAATAGGGCGAGTTCGACATCTGTTCCTCGTTTGTGATAAATTTTATTTTACGATCTTTGAGCCACTTAACGACTGTATCCTTAGCGCGAGCTCCGGCGCTGTCCATGTGGAGGATGAATTTTGTTTTTCCCAGATAAAGCCGCAAAACATCCTTTTTGAACAGTGATTCCAGATTAAGTCGATGAACATCTGGCTGTTTATTTTGGCATTTGGAGGGATAACGGGCTAATCCAGGAGATTCCCATGCACACCTTCACTTTACCGGGCAATCCTGAAAGAGGTTTTTTCTTCCATTCTTTCGGGACTGGTTTATCCGGTGATTTGTAATATCCATCTCGCTCCCCAGTAAATTCATTCAAATCCAGGTACGTCTCATCGATACTGACAATCACGGTAAGTTTTCGACGGCTGAGACAGCGTAGAAAATGGGACCCGCGATTGAGACGCTGCTGAGCTTGCTACGAAGTGAGAACGTGCGTCGTTACCTTCTTATGGTACGTCAGGCCAAGATCTTCCTTCAGCATCCGCGACACAGTGCCCTTTAAGATCCCAAGCTTGCAAGAAATTTCACGTTGGGGGGGGGGATTGGGGGTATCGATAGATTTGGCGATTTTTTATGAATTCGTCAGAACGGATAAGAGGTGGTCCCTGTTTGTTCACGTTTTTCACTTCCTTCTTCGACGGGATGTCTTCTTCCTCCTCGGATTTGATGACTCGAAAGATGGTCCTATACGAAACACTTATCCATCAAATTTTTCTGAGTTTTTCGGGAGGCGGGCAAAAAGTGGCATAACTTGAAAATGCGTCCCCTAATTTCAGAATTAATTTTGCGCACCGTTTTAAATTCAAAAAACGTCAACTAGCAAAATTTGTATTGCCTACAAAATTGTTACATTAAATATTGTGTGGGATGGAATTTGAATCAGCTGATCTGGCTGGTAGAATTTTTGTAGCAAATTGGGACAATGTAAATGGGGCGCACTGTACAGTTAGGGAAAATAGCTGGGATGCTGTTAGGCCCCTATCGATGTACTCAAGGACGGCTAAAATACAATCAACGAAAAGATTGAGTATTCTGAAGGGTCATGGGAATGGGCAAAAAGGAGAGAAAGAGGGATGGTTTTCACACAATCAAAAAATCAACCACCTTGCCTGCAGCGGTTGCTTTCTTTTTTGCTTTTTACCATTTTTTAACATCCCATTCCCTGCTCCGTCCCTTTTGCCAAAAATTTTGCCACGTGTGTTTATAGGTTATTGGTGTACTTTTTGTTTGTTAGAGCACTTTCGTCGCAGCGGCATCGATACGCATCACCCTACTGTGTACGACCAGGCCCTGATGACCGCCTTCTTCCAGATCAAACTGAAAGACGCCGAAATGGCCTCCGTGTGGTCGGCGTAGCTGGAGGGACGAACGCTTGCGGAGGCGGCTTTGAGCGGCGACACGAAAATGACTGCTGTAAGTTTTTTGGAGTTTCTTGATAGTGTTACTCAAGTAACTTCTTTGAATTAAAATAAAACAATAAATGCATTTTAAGTTTACATTTGCATTTTTAAATTTTAAGTACTTATTTAGCGGTGGTGGAGACCCTATTTTGTAGCAACATTTATTTTGATTTTTTGGACATCCAGACGTTTATATTGTTATTTTAGCAGGCACATTTACATGCACCGGCAAAGCTTGTATATAAAACACTTTTTTATACAATAATATATTTTATATATTTATATATAGTTTATATATTTATGTATATATAATTAATTTAGTATTATAATATCTTATAATAAAATTTATTTTATATTATATTATTTGATATTTGAATTTATTTATTATAATAATATTTTATAATAATAAAACAATATATTAATAT
>LRSR01014866.1:0-12166 GCA_001579985.1 Hypsibius dujardini | reverse complement strand
ATCTCGTAAAAAATAGTTTTTCTTATTGATTTCTTGAACTCAAGGACGAATGAAGTTCTTCAACAAGTTTTAGAGGAACCAGAATTGTTCCAAATTGACTGGACAAGCTCCAGAAGGACTTGCGCCAGACAAATGATTTTAATCTTTCATTAGAACAAGTTGATTTTTCCCAAGGCTTGTACATAGTTTAGTGTATTCCATAGCTCAATAATAGTTCAACAAATATTTAAAGATTCTATATACGCTCAGGCATCTCATCTCATCCTCGAGGGATTCACCATTTATTGTGAAAACTGACAGGAGGCCTTAACAACCATTCTTGCAGGTTCCATCTACACTTTCGATAAAAACCCCTTCGAGATGCTCCGTCGGTTGGTTCGAGTGTACCTCCGGAGATTGCGTGCCCCCGGACTTTCGTTGCAACAACAACACCGGTTGCTTGGACGCTAGTGACGAGCTCAACTGTCCACCTGCGTCAACAGTAGTCTTGACGGAGGCGAGCTTCCAGCGTCGCTTTATGCTCGACCAGCTGGAAGAATCCTCTACGCGCCGCGCTTGTGAGAACCTCAATGGGTCCTGGTGTAAGTCAAGGTTCCCACCCAATCCGCCAATGTGCCTTCAGTCTCAGTCCCGATGTGACGGTAAGATTGACTGTTTCGGAGGGTTCGACGAAAACGACTGCCCCACCGCTTCTTCAAACAGCACCACCGCCAACGTGACTGAGCCATCTAATTGGAATCCTTCCGGTGGGATACCATCTCTCTTCTTTTCCACGACCGAGAAACCTTGCCGAGATCCCGCGGATTTTTGGTGCATCGGCCGCGGCACTGGTGAATCCGGACGGTGCGTCCCAAAGAGTTGGCAATGCAACGGTAAGCCGGACTGCGACGGAGGGACCGACGAACGTGACTGTCCGAATGGCGATGCCACTACTTCAGTCAGCAGTCTTGCTGGTAGTGTTATCGCTGACGGTATGCTCTCACCCTCCTCAACGGGTTCTTTGGGTGTGGAGCCTGCGTTGCTCGAAGGCCAGACCACAGAGTTAACGTTTCGCTGAGAGTCAGACGGCGTCGGACCTCGGAATATTTATTAGCAATAGCAAATTGCGGATTAGAGCCGCGGAGGAACCGACAAGCATTTTCTGCCCTGACGAACATTTCGTTAACTTCTGCCTCTTAGCCAAGTCAAAACTGTTTCCCACTAGAAAATATCAGGAACCTAATCGTTAAACCTAGCCACTTATGTTTTCAGAACAAAACACACAGCTGTGCCGAGGTTAATTTTGGGTTGTTATTTGGGTTTTGACAAGCCGTCGTAGAAGATTTATAATCTTTGAAATAGCGCCAGGGTAGAATTTGAAATATTTGGGATTTGGTTTGTCCCACACGGCATGCTAAAACCCAAGCAGCGATCCACAATGTAACTACGGCACAGCTGTATTTCTATTTTTTTTCCACCCATTAATTAAGTTCATATTAAAGCCGATTTTGGCTCGGAAGGACCATTTGTCAGTGTCAGTATCGGAAAATGAATGCTCTGGAACTTTTCCCGCACGTACCAGAACGGTTTTCCGTCATTACAACCAGAACGAAATTGTCTCCGCGACGTAGTCCTGAAAATTTTCTTGAAAAGTCTGAAATCCGCGAAACATGTCATTCATCTAGATAATTCTCAAGCTGCAACACTCACTTCTGCTTGAGCTTTGATCCTTAAAATGTTGGTTAACTTTTTGCCCAGCTCAAGCGCCACATGATTAAATGGTTAACTGGTAACGATGTATTAAAACGAAATTTCGTAACACAGTAGGAAACCAGATAGCCTTGGTCAAACCCCCAACTTTTAAGGTAAATATCCAAAGGGGTACTACAATGTTGGACATGCGAAATATCGTGAACTGGTTACTAATTAGTCCTCTTGTCTGCTTCAGGACGGCATTTCTCATTATGAAAAGTGGCATCAGCACTACTCGACATACACCATTAGTTAAATTCGTATTATTGTTATACAGCCGTTTGCTTTCTGCCAAAATTAATATCTTGAAAAATGGATTAAAAAGTGTTTATCTTTACTGACTACAAGAGCAATACGGCCACAAAATTCATTGGTCTGATTAATGAATGCTGCTGAGCTTGAGCCGGCATTTCATTTTCGTTCGGGTACTGGCTACTTTTACCATTTATGAACGGATGGAAAATCGGTTTCAAATACAAATATGCGTGATACATGGTATCCTTTTGATTCGATTGAGTTAGTAAAAATAACGTTTTTGAAAAATAATGAAACACCTGTGCAGAGTTGTTCATGGAAATCACTTTAGCCAAAAGGCTAAGTACACTATCTCTTAGTTTTGACGGGAAGTGGAACACAGCTAAACAGGTAAGACTATCGTCCGAGAAAAACATAAAGCGGTATAAGTAAACTTGTGTGGTATTTCAGGTTCATGCAACTGCCCGGCATAAGAGGGACACGGTGACGGATCGTGATGGCAGTGCTGCAGTTGCTGATACTGAGAGATCCGGTGTTACTACTCGAATGCCGTCGAAACACCGTGGCCAATCGAAGGAACGAGTGCTGGCTTATTTAGCGATTCAACTTATAGTGTGCTGGACGCCCAACACGGTTTTCTACCTTCTCGTGGACGCGTGGGCGCCTCTTTACTGGGACACGACGTTTTTCGCGGTGCAGCACTTTGGCCAGTTTCTCCACTCGTGGGTCAGCCCGATTCTCTGCTACCTCGCCACGGACGGACTTCGAAGTGGCATCAATCGCATGCTTCAGTGCTGCTTATCGTACTGATAGATAGCATTCACAATGACTTAATCGGTCAGATATTGGGTGGGTTCACCCGTTAAGGCCCAATGTCGTTAAATGACGACATTGCGATCTTCGAATTTTCACGCAGAGACGGTTGAGCAATTTTGCTAAACTAAACTGCTTTTAAAAGTTGGTATCTTGCTTGAAATTAGATAGTATGGTTTAGTCATATTGTACTTGACCAATATTCGACAGAAAATGCCAAAGTTAATCATTTTGCACTTTTTCTGAATGAAAAGGTCTCCGCAGGCTGTGGGTTGGCCGAAATGTCTAAAAATATATGGTTTTTTTTTCATCCACCAAGTTGACCATGTATTGAGAGCCTCTAAAAATAATTGTCTCAATCGAATTGTTGACTGGCACGTGGCTCAACGAAGGCGTTGTTTTTTGTCGAAAAATGAATAAAACTGACTACTATGGGAGATCATCCATTGATTGACTGATGTTTTGACTGGATATGGCGCGGACAAGTACAAGAAACAGTTTTATTCAAAGCCACGTTTAAGAGCGCTTTCCAATTCCTGATTTTACAGTTTTAGTGTATACTGGTATTGGCTTTCTAATGTTAACTAAAATTAAAATCAGCGTCAACCTGTTCAGAGAATCTCAATCTTTTCCTTCTGGCTGTGAACCTGGATTAAACTGTGATATCTCGCATCGATCCGGGACTACTTTTTGCTGTATACGCAGAGTAATAACGATCGAAGCGTAAGACGGCTGCCAACAAATTCTGTTAGAGTAAACGATTAAAATTTTATCTACAACGGTATAATAAGTGTACTGCTGTATGTATCCTTGGCAGAATCATCTCGAGTACATTAGCACTAACCGACAGTTCACTTCAAGCCGTTTTTCGATAGGAAGGCAAACCAGAATAGCCCAGACAGTTTGTACAACCAATGTATGCTGCCCGTTTCGACGCGTAAATATTTCACGCAGTCATCGATCAAAGAAATGTTGAAATAGATGAACACCAATAATTATAAGTATATTTTAAGAGGTGAACCTCTTGATTAAGTCCAAAGCAGCAGGCCGCGGCAGCAGGCTGAGCCAACACGTAACGGAGAGTGCCGCACAAGCGAGATACTGTGCTATGCAGACAGTAGGTGGGGCTTATGAAAGTAGGTTTAATCACTCGGTCTGCAGTTAAGATGGGAAGCACGGTGTGTGTTAGACTATGTACTGCCGTATGGCTCAACGCGCCCTTGAGCTGTCCCGATGAGAATGGCTTATCACTACTGGATATATAGCGAAACGTTGATTGTGGACATTTCGCAGCTTATAACAAGTGTAAACCCAACCCAAATATTTGTATTTCCACCGGTGCTCCGACATTTCGTACCTCAGCATTTGGTATCCTGACATATGGTACTAGACATATGATATCGAATGACATTTCATACACCGACATAACGTACCGCGACATGTTGATACTAGTGACATTTGGTTTTAATGGTCATGTGGTACGTCGACATATGGTATTGCGCGGGCCGACAGGTCCTTCAGTGAAATTTTTTTTTGTCTTGCCACATAGGATTATGAAAAGAACACTTCAATAGAAATAAGTAAAATAACACCGATATCTCAATCAACAAAAGCACGCAATCTGATAAAACAAAATGATCCAACCCCATCCTAAAACATATATTCTGCTCTGATAAAGTTCTCACATTTATACTTTTCAAAAAGACGTGGACGAAGAATCTTACGGGAAAGGAAATGAAGAATCTTATAGGAAGTCCAAAAATTGTGATACGTTCCAAGGTATTTACCCGACTCGGTTTTCTCGTGCGCTCCGTGCACGAAGTTCTCCGGCGAGCGGAAAACTGTACCAGTCCATTATGTCGGCAAAAGTAATTGTCGGTAAAACAAATGTCGTCAAGAACGAAATGTCCCTCTATGCATATTGTCGAAGTAGGATCTGTCGCCAAACCATTTGTCGAGTCATAAAACATGTCGTTTTGTACCATATGTTCGATTTTCAAAAGTCTGTTACCAAACGTCGCTATACCAAATGTCGGTGTACGATACGTCGCGACATGTCGCGCCACGATATAAGAGCGAAGGGTAACACATTAGGCATCATCATCAATTGAGGCTGTGATAAGATTTGGTACTCTGAATCGAGCTCTAACTCATATTTAAGGTTTATAAACAAGGCCAGAGTTAAATTTAAACTACTCCGCCACCATGGAACACAACTGCTGAGCCGCACCTCTTTTAATATGTGTGTCAAATTGGAAGCGCATATTCAAGAAAAGGCGTATATCTTTAAAGTTTATTAGTATTGTGATCTTGCCACTGTGAAAATGGACGGCTTGGAGAAGGACTTTTACAAATTACTGGGAGTGACCCGCGACGCCCCTGCCGAGGCCATAGTCAGGGCATTCCGGCAGAAGTCGTTGCTGTATCATCCTGACAAGCGTCACGGCAGCGATGAGTTGATGAAGAACCTCAATAAAGCCAAGGAAACGCTGATGGATCCAAACCTTCGAGAAAAATATGATGACAAATACGAAAGCGACGAGCCACTCCTCGACAGTGAAATGGTTTTCCTGGCATCTGGGGAAAGACTGTCTGATGACTGGCGGAAGCAGTACGCAAATCTCGTGTCCGAGTTTCGATATGTTATTCTCACGGACAACGTAATGGACATGGACAGATGCTTCGATCGATTTTGGCAGCAGTTATCTGACCTCACGCGCAGTTCGTCAAATCTTGCGGGGGCACGACACGGTTTCAGGCCGTGGGTTTCAGGTGTGCTTGTTGAAACTAAATTTGAGATGCTACAGTTAGAGGGCTTAGGCTATAAGTCCCCCTTTTGTCTCTTCCCAGGTTTTTTATGTCAACCGTTGTTCCCTAACTTGATAAACTGAAAATGTTGTTAGAGTTCTTTAAGTTTCCTTTTCACAAAAAAATTGAAACCCTAATTATTGGGCCCTGCCTGCACGGGTTTTAAGCTAAAAAACAAAACGCCTCTTTTTCTTCGCCCCTTAAGTTTTAGTTACAGCATTTAAATGACCGATGTCCAAACGTCAAGATTTATACCTATAGATCGAGGAAGAGATGGGCTTTACAAAATAATCAAGTTTGTTATTATTGGTCAGCATTCGTAAAACCATATATAACCAAAAATGGGGTAGGGGAAGGGGGGACTTGTAGATTAAGCCCAGTCAGAGGCGCTAGGGGCTCTTTACGGAGGGAGGCATTTGAATTAAGAGAGAAGGAGAAATATTTTCTTACAGAAAGTGAAAGCTTCATATACTAAGTCATAAAACAGCTTGCAAGATTTTGCCACAATTAACAAAGTGTTTTACGATGTTCAACAGTTTGGCAAAATTTCAACTCTATGCTGTGTCTCATCGGCTCTACAAACTTTTGCCAGTTAGACATTTTGGCACGTGAAGCATCTGTGAACATTTCCATTTTAAAATTGTGTTAGTCCTGGTTTTCTGGTTCCTGATCTTCAATTCCGACATCAGAAGGCAAAATTTGAAAATGTCTTCAAAGGTGACGAATCACTCTTCAGAGCTGGAATAATTTGAACACTTTTCAAAGATCTTTCGATCGTGCTTATATCTTATGGATTGTCTTATTATTTGGATCCTAATTACAGCTCTGGTCCAGTTGTTTACTGTTTCGTTCTAAGAATGAAGTCTTAAGCTGGTAATTTAGTAACTCTTAATTATGGTTACAAAAGCACACTTTTCTGTAAAAACATCTGACGGACTGCTATTTGTGAAAACACCTCATAGCTAGCGACGAGTTGCAATTTTGTCGTCTTAAATGATCAATTAATGGGGAACGCGGCAAACTGAGCCCCTTCGCATAATTTTAAATCAAGTCTTTGAGTCTTTGCAAGCAGACCGGCACACACCTGCAATCTCATTGCCAGTGGTGTCCCTGTAGTCTTCCGTCACCATTTTTCACAACAAAATCATGAAGAAGTATTTCCAAATCGCTCCTATTGATGAGTAACTCAACAAACACTACTGTTTCTGGCTGTATTGTATGGGTATAATTATTCTAGATGTTTTGAAATTCTTAAAGTGGAATAACTTCGCGTGGTGTTCATACAGCATCCATTTGAAATCAGATGGCCCGACTTGTTGCACGTTTTTGTAAGTGGCCCGAATTACTGCCCTTGCCTCATACTGAATCTATTTTAACAAGGATTTAACTTTCTGAATTGCAATCATATTATAAATCAGCTCCTTGAGACTAGAAAGCAAGTACAAATTATTAATACTTCTATTACTGGTTTTTTTTTTACAATTACAAATCCGATTTTGAATTTAATTAATTTGAGCCACACTTTTTTCAGGAGAATCGTCACCTGTTGAATTCACTGCCGCAGAGGACTATAAACTCGTGAAGCAGTACCTTTATGCCAGTGAGTTCACAAAATTGGCTAATCATCTAAACGAAAATCCAAGCAAAACTGCAGCCGCGCAATTGCTTGCTGAGCTGAAGACTGGCCGGGATTTGAAACAATTGCCGGGCACGTTTGCGGGAGGCTTGCTACTCCTGGAGGGAACGCTGCAGTTGTACGATGGACATGATCCAAAAGAAGAATTTGTCAATGCCTTAATACTATGCCCCACCGAAGATATGGCCACCGCGGTCGCCATTCTATCGCGCTTCAACTACGTTCTCTGTGCCATCATGGATTTGAAAAAGTACCTCACCGAGGAAAAGCTGGTTATTCCTCCACGCCACCAACACCTCGATCGGCTTCGCCCGAACGTGGGCTTGAAGACCGTTCGCCGATACGAAGAGTCCCTGCAGACGAATAACAAACTGTCACCGTTTGAGAAGGCCCTACTCTACTTGGATCTCTCCATGGCATCCGGGCAGGCCGTGGTCATCATCAACAACTTCGTCATAGCCGGCACCTTCCTGGAACAAAGTATGCGTGAGAGTACGGATGGTGCCCATGTTTACGCCTGTCATAATCTGATATCCCGAATGATCGCAAGCGTGATTGTGCTGACGAAGAGCTACCTCGATCCCGGCATGGCGGTCTATATGCTCAAACAGTGCCACGTGCTAATTCGCTTGTCGGTCAGTTCGGTTCGACGGTTCACCGGTGGTCCATCACACGGCTCTGCGAGCTTGAAGCCCGTCAAAGTCGTCAGCGGACTGCAGAAAGAGATTCAAAAAACCCTCCAAAATGACCTGTTGAAATTCATGAAGGTGTGTCCCCTTCTGAACTTTCCACTGTCGTTGAGCGGGGATTTAATATTCCTTGAGCTAGTCGGGACGGAATTTCTGGACGCATTTTTCAAGTATCAGTTGGCGCAGAACCCTTTCCATCCGTACACGGCACTACATCACTATTACCTCTTTGAAATGTGTACGAGACGAGGAGAGACGAGTGAGTTCCAGGAGAGGCGCGAAGAAACAATGAAGGTGCTGCTGGAGGATCGCAACTGGTCAGTCCGCGATGTGGAAAACCTCATGAAGTGGCCGGTGATCAACCGAGATGTAGACGGATGGTGGGATCAGCACAACGCGGATTTGCGTCTGGACGGGGACAACTTTGACAGCGTTGAAGGCATCGCAATTGACACAGAGGCCGGGACCTTTGAGTTCCTCTTTGCAGAGACACCCGAAGGCGAAAAAGGTCAGAACTTGAACATCAAAATCAGGAATTGCGTAAGGATGGCAAAAACTAAATGTGTTTAACATACTGTACTATATTTCTCTTCGTCAATTAAACATTTGTTCTAGTTTGGCTGCTTTAAGCAATTGCGTCCTGCTGGATTCTTCCAGCTTCTTTTAGCAACTGAAAATTTATTTTAGTTGAAATAAGTGAACCAATATTTAGTTTTTTCCAACTTAGTACTTTAAATTTTAGTACAATTGTTTTTCAACTAAAAAAACAAAAAGTCTAGAAATTCCTCACGAAAAGTTGCAGTCTTATTTCATTTTAGTTTTCTTTTTAGTTTTGCGTCTCTAGAATTGCGACATATTTTTATTACCTAGTCTGATACACAACTGAAACACACTAACTGCCATTGTAATTTAATACTGTTACAGTATTCATACGCATTGATTTATTGTTTATTTACTTTAAACAATAATAAAAATTTTAATGAGAGTATGTGCCTGAAACTTTTTCTCCCTGCAAAATAGCGTTAATTTCGACATAATTACAAGTTGATTTCCTTTGACCTAAGGATTATTCAATTTGGAGGACGTGATGACGATTTTCTCTAACGGAATCACGAGCAGCTTCTTCACTCTGGACCAGGCTGACGTCGACCTTCAGTACCACCCATTCCAGCAGCAAAAATATGCACCGAAATCCCTGAAAGCCACAAACTATTTGGGAACTCTTCTGCTCGCTGACTATTTACTGAAGATGTTGACAACGGGTTGCGAGATATCTGCGGAATATCCGTTCTACTTCAAAGACATAACCGGACCTAGTGGATTGCTCCAAAACCTGCCGAAAGATCTTCAGAACGCCATAGGAGCCTTCTCTGAGAAAAAAACCCAAGGTTCCCGTGGCTCGGCGCATCGCTTTTGGATTGAAGCGGGTGAATGCCCGTACTCTGTCGAACAGGACGACGGTCTGGTAACGTTCACTCTCGGAGACGTACCCATGAGGGTGAAAAAGCATCTCATGAAGTACAACGCTGACGGTTTGCTCGTGGACGATAGCGATGACGAAAGTGAGAGCGATTCCGACGCCGACGAAGCTTCCATGGCTGACAGCAAGAAAAAGTCCAGTCCCGAGACGGAATTTGCGAAACTCTTCACAAAACACTACGACCAAATTGGTGACTACTTCCCGGTCCTGCTTCGTCTCCGTGAACTATTGAAGCTTGGCGCGCTATGTGCCCTTTTGCACTCGATTTATAGCAACATGAAGGACGGAACGAAACCAGATGTCGAGGTGAGTTAAAGTAAAACTAAAACCAAAACTGAAACTGTATAACGTACGAGTACTCGGACTGTAACGATCGAGGTCATGTGGCTCGAATCAAACGCCTGAGTTTCCTGAATGCTCTCTCTTTACGGCTCTGCTTTAGCCCGTCAGGGGGCTAATAATTAGGGCATGCTCCAACCCTTGGTTCGTTGGTTCTATGTCACAGAGCTTGAAAAACCGCTGACGACTATAGAGGAGGGTACATGAAAAAGTTTTGCGTCCAGTGAGCTCTCCCCTTGGATACTGCTTGGACGCGCCACTGCACACAACTCCTTGATAAAACATACTTTTACACTTAGGTACAATACTTTCAAGGAATTCCAATGTCTTGCACTTTTGGCGTGAGAGCACAGAAGCGCACTTTCCGGTTTCGTTTCTAAATAGTCTTAAGCAGTGAGGCAGCAAGGGAACGTGCTAGAATTTGAGCCTTCATACCTTGTCATGATTATATTGTACCTAATTAATGACCAATTTATTAGTTTCCTCTAATTTTTAAAAGTACTTACAGTAGAACCCTAACTTCAGGGGGAAGGGGACGATTTTTTATCGAAATGGAACGAGATCTACATGCATAGGAGGTCGCCCAAAGTGCTAGACAACCACATAGGCTGCAAGAGGAATGAATGATCTATTCAGTGTGTGGACTGTCGTGCGCATGCATTTAACTGCCAGGCCATAAAACACCTTGGAAGATCTTACTGTCAATTTGTTATAACCCTGAAACTCCTGAGTTTTGCCATTTTATCATTTCATCAGTTTTAGCTTTAAAAGTTCATAAAAAAACTTTAAACTCACGAGTTTCCATGTTTGGGGATACCACTAAAGAGCACTGCTTACCGCAATCAGAAAAATTTTCGGTTTAGCATTTTAAGAACATTTCAACTCTATGCCATGTCCCATGGGCTTTACCAACTTTTGCCAACTAGACAATTCGAAAGGGGAAGTATTTGTGAAACATTTTCGTTTTACATTTTTTTGAGCCCTTGTTTTTCCGGTTCCTGATCACTAATTCGATTAGTCAGAAGGCCAAAGTTGGTAAGGCCTTCAAAAGGAACGAATCAGTTTTTAGATCTCAAATAAATTGAATGTTTTTAACGATTTTTTTCGTTCGCGGTAATATCTTGGAGGCTGTTTTATGGCCTGGCAGTTAACTTAGTGCTCGCAACAAATGCGCACAATAGCAAATAGACAACGCACTTCTCTCCCTCACTGTGTGTGTGGTCATCCGGGCTTAAATACCAAGTCGTATGCATATTTCAATGAGAGAGAATTCCCCTCTCCCCTCAATTCTCAATTTTCTCTCCGTAGGTGGACCAACAGATCACAAATATGCTACGCCAAACACGAACTCGCGTGGAGTATCCACGGAACACTGAAACTAACGTGGATCGCTACTTCCGCGATGCTGTAGAGAAGAGTGGCTACCCCATCAGCCAAATTGACCCGAACAACCAACATGAGGTCAAGTCCAACTATCGTCAGCAACTACAGAAAGCTGATGATGAACAGCTGAAGAACTTATCCGACAACCTTGCTTCCAACTTCAGCGTCACAGCACCGGGAATGATGCCAGGGCTTGTGGAGCGCTGGTTGCGCCAAGGCGATCAAGCGGGCTTACATCGGAAACTGTCCGACGGAATCAGGGACAAAAAAGTGCGAAAACTTAAAGCGTTAGAGCACTACATGGCAAGCCTCGGTTTCCCCTGGGAAGGCTCGACAGATTTCGAATGGAACCCAGCGACGGAATGCTCCTGGGTGCCATCGGCGTTTCGAAGGAACGGCAACAGTCTCGTGTACGGCGGTGTGAATTTGGGTTTAAAGCTAGTTCCCGCGAGGAATTCTACTGGACATGGCAGTAACAACGGCGGAAACAATGGTAAAACTGGTGGCGGTGGCGGTGGCGGTGGCGGTGGCAGTGGCGGTGGCGGTGGCAGTGGCGGTGGCGGTGATGGCTTCACCAGTGACGGAGAATCCCAACCCCGTGGACGGGGAAGCAGAAAAAGCGGCCAAAAAAGTGGAGCTATGCATGGGAACAATCTCAACCACAAGGGTATACACTACTTCTACGAAATTCGCAACGAAACAACTGGAGCATGCCACAAAGTCGGCATCACAAAAGTTGGTGAGTTACGCGAGGTGAAGCTCGAAAACGGGAAGACGGTGATGAACCCGCAGAGGGTTCGCCGCCAGGTGAACAAGCTGAATGCCGAATCCCCAGAGGGACATGTTTACGTCGGCTTAGTGCGGCGGGCATTTAATGACCTCCAAGGGGCTTATTCTTATGAGACGAGGTTTGTGGCCCGAGGAAAGCGGTATTTCGACGCGCGTGGGGAGGACTTTCTCCCCGGCAACCGGCGACCACTTAATCCGAATGTTATTACGAGACGCTGGCCCGATGATCCTGAAGTCGATGGC